>JAACJT020000013.1:9613737-9633497 GCA_009936485.2 Gymnarchus niloticus | reverse complement strand
AGGAGGATGCCCACGCAAAAGGACAGCCACCCAGTTTTTGTGCATCATAGGAATACAATGACCCAGTTACTATGCACCTTTACAGGAGGATGACCACCTGGTGATGACCCACTCCATCACGACACGCTGCTGATAGCACTGTTACTACCTGCCCAATGACTAAATTACTACACAGTATGCAGTAACGCACTGCAAGCTATGTTAATACTACACGGTTGAAATTGGCGAGATCGCGCATGACCTCATGACACACGGCAGGTGCCTACATGATTATATACTGTTATGTCCTGTGTCAGACCACAATGAATCATGCTTCACACTGCCCAGCACGGCCATACACTGCAGCTCATGAACACTAAACTGCTGACAAAAAAGACTTTGAGGTTACACTTGTTTTATTAACAGGATGAGAAGTGAATTTTGCAGCAGTTTTGGTGTTGCTAACTGGGGAATATCATTAAAAGCACACTGCTTTCTTTCGGGAAATAAACTACAGTTTAAGGGCTGTTTACTCAAGTGGCGTTTTTAGCTTTGAATTCATAGCATAAAGAACCACTCGTTCATTCGACCATATACCACTACATGAATGGTCATGTGTTTGGTCGGTGTATCTTTGGCTTTAGTATGTGCATTATCTCATTCGGGTGACATTGAACTGAGTTTACATGCTACTGTGGAGGGAATCAAGCTGTGGAGTCTTGGGGGTGGTTTGGTCTTCATCACCAAGAACTGCAATATCGACTTAAATTTTGACCAGGAACCTAATTTTTTGTTTGAAACACATTTTGAAAAAGTGAGCAATGAGTCTTCGTAGTAAGATGGCTTAAGTTGTTTGTTGTGTGTTATTAGTCTGTTTCCATGTACATCTGTGTTGTAGTGTTGTTTTTTTTTTACTATTTTAGGTTTAAGATTAGATTAGAGTTCAGTTTATAACCTGGTGTGTTTTTATGGAGATGCTGCTGTACAGCGACCAAAGTGGAGAAGTTTGTCATCTGAGCTGCTCAGTATCTCTGGGGCTTACTGCATGGTTACCATGGAGAGTAAATTTTATACAGGCTCCAGAAAATCGGGGGGGGGGGGGTCTGTTGGGGACTGATACCGAAGCAAAGCCTGTGACAGCGCTACCACTTTCTATGGCCCCCTAAGGAACCTGCAGTAGAACGCTCCAATGGAAGTGAGCAGCTTGCCATGTGAGAGGAACAAAAGAGCTAAATGGGGGATTTTACTAATTCCAGTAACCTCAGCATTACTGGGTGAGGGGATGGTGGTGGTGCGACTAACAATCACAGGTACATTAAACAACGTGTGTAATGGTGGTGTGTGTAAAATATACATAAATGTATGTGTTTATCAATAAATGTTTCATTCTATGACTATTGGAATAAATACTTTTCTGTAAACCTCGTCTGTGTGATTCTATGGCCCCTCCGGGTATGCTGTGCCAGATTAATTGTTAGATAAATACGTGTTCATGTCACTGGTACAAAGTCACACTTTCAGTCTTAGCACTGCGGCGTTTGCTTCACTTGGCAAAAGTTCAGAGTAAGCAATGCAAGACTACTGGGGCGGTTAAGATGGAGGGAAGCTGTATAATTAAAGGTAGCAAAGACGTGCACACAGCATCTCATGTGCTCGCAAGTCCATGCAAGAACTTGCACTGAAAACAGGATGTGGTGTGAAACCGAAATGCTTCATTTTTTTCTCTGCCCTCCCCCCTCAATCTCGATTTTCTCTCATCACTCGCTTCCGGCCCTCTTCTTGTGACAGGCTGTCACAGTGCGATTGAGCCTGCAACCATTTGAGTAGAACTGTGAGACTGTCTTCATGAGCCCTGAGTTTCCGGGCAAAGGCACGGGTGGTAAATGGTAACACGATCCACGTTTGCATGAGCACTTCCGGCCCAGTGTCACTTCCATGCACAGAGCCGGGTCTCCATCTGACACCTGCAGCAACGAAGCTGAAGGACCTGGCAGGTTCTACCCCTTGTGACACGCACGTTCACCTTGAACCATGTCACTGAACAACGCAGAATGGTGCTTTTACGAGTCTGTCTGTATCACCAGTCCCAAGTCTTAGAATTTGAAAGTCAACAGGGAAGTAAAATCGCTTATTACATCCTCAGAGCAATGTTATACTTAAAAAAAGTCCACATTGCTGAAATGTGCCTGCATGTGTTCTAAAAAAGTATGTGATCGACTTTATCCTTACAAAGGTAAAATATTTGAGTGAACTGTTAAGGTAGTCATCAGGCAAGGATTCAGGTACAGTTATAGGAATGTAGTGTCATTACAAGTCCTGTGATATTGTTCTCAATAATTTTCATTACATATTCAGCACCCACGCGTCTGTACAGTTTTCTCATTCTACTGGATGTACTGATCAGTTTTAAGCCTGTTTATTTTAGTCCTTGTTTTTTTATGCTTCTAGTCCCTCCCCCTGTGCTTCTCCACCTGCCCTTTTCAGACTCCAACTTCCCCAGTTTGCTTTCACCTCTCTTTCCCCAGCAAGCCCAAAAAACTCTGGCCCGTCTGTCCTTTTTCAGGGGACACCAATCCATTCTGCGCATCCGCTTCATCGAATCCTTCATAGGTCGGTGTTGTTCGGAGGGGCCTGGAAGGTAAGTTTATCAGGTGTGAACTGCATTTTTAGCCTGCCGTGCTCAGTGGTTGGTGTCCGCTGCTGCCTCGTCTCTGTTTCTCTGTTTCTCCTTGCATGTCTTTTTGTCACTGAATCTCCTCATCTGCTTCCCCGGCATCCACAATACTCTCACGATTTCCTTTTTTCCTCTCCCAAAATTCCTTAAACCACATCTGTACACCAGACTTTGCTTTTTTGTCAGACAGAGAACAACAAGATGTTTAAAGCAATATTGGTGAAAGGAGCATCAAATTTTAATTTTAAAATACTTTATTTGTGGTTTCCTCTAAACATCTATATTTTATAAATGCCCTATAATACACACATCTCCTTGTATTGTGTGAGGTTTTGGACTGAAACCACTGATGCAGGCAATGTATTACTAAAAGTTAAGTTGGTGTCCAGTTTCAGTGGAGTATAAGCTTTAAGCATTTTAAATTGGAGTATTTCATTCTTTTATTGCTTAGTGTTTAGTCTGTAATGGATTTTTAAATTACCATAGTTTTGAAAGTTTGAAGATCAGAAATGTATTTGCTCAAGGCTGTCAGGAAATACATATAATGCAAGCAAAATGTCATGTTGTATATTTTACATTTTATGCACAAATGATGTACAGTCCAGTATTTACAATGCATCGGTGGTGTGCATCCTGCTTTATATATAGAAAATGAGAGAGATGTTTGCACCACCATCTTCTAATGCCTTTATAAGTGAGCAGAACAGCTATTTCCTGTGAGTGTGTGCCCGCGTGTTTGTCATTAGATTAGTAGGCAGGAAATTTTGGGTTTTGCTTTTAAAAAGTTCTGTTAATTCACAATTGTAAATATCTCTCTATGATGTGGTGACTTTTTGTACAGATTTTTTTAAATCGTCTTTTTGAATATGGAGTTTTAGACAATACAGAATTTGAAGTGAAACCTAGCCCATTCTGGTGTAGAATAAGTGGTGATTTGAGTCTACATTTTTTAATACAACACACATGCCTACTGTACAGACACACTATTACACTATTGCCAAAAAAAAAATTACTGCAAGTTATTACTGTGCCATTTGGCACAGTGGACAACCAAATAATGACCAGATTTAAGGTTACTCATGTGGATGTGCCAGTCTACTGAGGTTTGCCTATAACCTGATTTTTTTTTTTTCTCTTCCATAGGCAAGATGACTACAGGAGATAACCATTACACTGTGATAACCCTGTTTGTCTTCCTGTTCATCCTCATAGTGGTGTTGGTATACCTATATAAAAAACTCAACCGGGACACCGATGGCAAATACACAATACATAAGATCATCTATGGGAAGAATGGGGTCAGGCAACGTCTGCAGAATGGCGTTGGGGCCCTTGAAAACCTTCTGGGGATCCATCTTTGGCCCCGTAAGGGAGAAGTAGCAGTGCAAGATGACGAGGAGGACCTGGAAGATGAGAACCAGGAGGATGAGAAGGAGATTTCTGATATTGAACAGGGCCAAGGGCTTGATGCAAAGTGCCAGGCTGACAAGAAGGCAGAAGAAGATGATTCAGATGACTATTCCAGCATGGAAGGGGACTACCTGAGAGAAAGGGCCAATGTGGTGAAGGAGAACAATGCGGATAAAGTAGAAGAGACCAAGAAAGAGGAAGGTGGAGATGGTGCTGTCACCTCAGGGGCTGGGCTTTTGGTGGACTTGAAGCAGTTTTCAGGTAGCGCAATCTGGCAGGAGGAGAAGAATGAAGGAAGAGTAGGTGGGAGTGACCTGACAGCTCTATGAAACACATAGCCTACAGATGAGGCGAGGCACCAGCACACATGGTCAGAGTAAATGTGTGCATGTATGAATATGAAGGCCAGGTAATGGCCTAATATATATTGGTTAATTTAGAAAACAGAAAATGAGTTTTTTATTGTTCATGATATATGATGGATATCATATGGAAATTCTTGCTTTGTACAGTTTTTAGGTTAATTTACATATCTTTTATATAGCAATATATTTTCAACAATAAAATGAATTATTTTAAGCTAATAATATATGCTTGTTTCAGTTCTTGGTCAAATACAAACAAACAACATACTATTTGGGGTATCATTTAACAGTAAACATATACTGACTTAGGAAACACAATAAGTGAAATGTAACGAAATACTGTTTAATAAAAACATGTATTGAATATGCAGTCCTAATGTGATCCATCCATCCACTCATCCATCAATCCATTTCTCTCCATGAGTCCTGGTGAGGGTCACTATTGCAGCCCAACCAAGATGAATGATTGGTGACTTAACATTAAATTAAATTGCACTTTCTAACACATCTGTTCTCTGTAGTGGCTGTCAGCAGAATTTTAATCACCTTTTAAAAGTGATGCGGAATTAATACTAAGTACTAATTATGAGTGTTATTCTTTTGCAGTCCTGGGATCCCAAAGAACAAATTTTAAATACTGCTAAGCTCTATATACAAAAGGCTCTGATAACATAAAGTCAAACCATAAATTACAACATATTTCATTCTGTTTTTCCCCCCTATGTATCTAGAACAACAACAATTATTATTTGGCGTGATTAGAATCAGCTGAATAATTAACATTTATTCACTAATGTTGATTTTTAAAAGCAAGTTGTTGCTAATGATAATACATCTGAATAAATCGGGAAATGACAAATTCAGTTGTGAAATGTGTATGAAAAATGCATCGTGGATGGCAGCAACTGCTATATTTGTGTTGCCAAATATAACCGAATGCAGATAATGGGGTTCAAATACTTTTGCATAAAGAGGAAAATGAAAGGATGGAGGGAAGGACAAAGAGATGGATGCAAATGTAAACTGAGGAAAACTGGAATTGATAGATTGTACTAATCAGTAGTATTATGGCAGTCTGGACAAACTGGAGACAAACAGAATGTTTGGCATGCTACATGACACAAACAAAGTAATTGCAAAAGGAGACTCAAAAAGGAATTGTGTGATTTGCATTCGTTTTTGTGGAATCCAGTGGTTGGAAGAGGACTGTAACTGGACCGTCAGCTGTGTCAGAACACTGCCTTATGCCAATGTTTGGATCCATGCAGGCATTGGTGCAGGCTGGTGGTCAGGGTCCAGCTGATCATCTTTTAGCTCAGCTAGTTAATACCAAATGGGAAGTAGAAAAACGTCTGAGAAATGTGTTGATATGATTTGGGTTATAATGGAGCAGGGTCAACCAAATCAGGTACTTGTACGGGTCATCCCTGGTAAAGTTAACTACATGATGAAGAAAAAAAGAATCTTTCGACTTCAGAAAGGTGAGATTCCGAATGTACACATAACCATGAGGGATATCCACAACCTAAGATCAACACCAAAACTTGGAATGGAACAGCTAATATTTCAATTAAATTTCATCAAACTGCAGATTAAAATATGCACAGAAGTTACTCAACAAAACAGTAGCTGAATAACAGATGGCTCAATACAGTCTGTTGAAAATAGAAGTTGACAAGAAGCTTTTCTAGAACTGTGCATACGAATCTGATGAGTTGTAAGTTATACTAAGAACTCTTGTTTGGGCATCCTAGACATTTTAATTTATTTCAGTGGCAGTGTGCAAGTTTCTAAGAAACACTTTTTGGGTAAGGTGAAGTCTTGCTGTCTCTTACCAACATTCTTGTCTCCTCTACATGCTATATAATGTACATTCACTGCTACAAGCCCACAATCGCCAAACTAGGTGAAGTTGAAACCGTAGTTATAGTACTGTACCATTTTGTACTGGGTTCTTGGCGACCCCTGCTGGTTAGTTTTTGTAAATGACAACTTTCTAGCAAATATTCATTTATTTATTCATTCATCTTTCACCACTTCATCTGGGTCCGGGTCACAGGGGATGCAGTCTAAGCAGTGATGCCTAGCGGGGGAAACTCATTTCCATTACTTGTATTTGCAATCTCGTTCTTTTGGTTACAAGGACAATAACCTCATCCTGAATGTCGGCAAGACAGAGGAGCTGGTCATCAGCTTTAGGAAGCAGGATGTCTCACATCCTTCCATGTACGTTAAAAGGGTAGGTGTAGAGGGGATCAACAGCTTTAAATTCTTTGGAGTCACCCTCATTGCTGACCTTAAGTTGTCAGAACAGATGTCAGCAGCTGCAAAGAAGACCCACCAGCGTCTTCGCTGAGGAAGGCCCAGATGTCATCCACAGTCCTCTCAAACTTATACGGATGTGTCATGGAGTCCATCCTTACCTGGTCTAACGTCGTTGCACGGCAGCTGCTCAGCTCAGGAACAAAGAGCACTAGGGAGGAGTGAAAGTGGAACATGACTACCATCGATACAGGATATCTACACACAATGCTTCATACGAGACCGGAGCCATTCAACACAGACGCTTTTCTGTGTTCTGTTATTTATTGGTTCATTGTTATTAATCATTATATTTGCATTTCTGTTGTTGTGAGTCTACAGGGCATACGCAAGTAAGAATTTCACTGTAAATCAGCTCAGTAGTGAGTTTACTGGCCTTAGTGAGGTTTCTTGAGGCTTACTTCCGAGTTTTTAGGTAGCATGTGTATCGTAGTTCACAGTAGTGCCAGTTACCTTTAATTGCCACAACTGGGGTGTTATGTAACGTATGGCAATTGTATTGCGTATCAGTAGTGGGCTCTCCCTCAGGTTGTGTGCTTTCTTCCCGGCAAACAGGGAACGTTCCCACAACGTGCAGTAACGTTCTCATTACGTTCCTGTAACGTACCTGTAACCGTTCCCTGCTTGCTGGGCTGTGTGTCTATACGATACTGAAGAAAAGAACCGTCTGGAAAGTTAAGCAGGTTAACACGGTGACTCAGTGAGTTACTGAAGGCAGTTCGTTATCACAGATACTGAAAATCATTGCATAGCGTCAGAAGTGGAGTTAACTAGGGTAATGTTAAGTTCATCTCTGGGCAGGTATAAAATCCGCTTCGTAGTGCTCTCGACGGCTCATCGGATTTCTGCCTGGTTTTTCTTTTCCTTGCATGACAACGCTGATGCTTTACAGTTTAGTTAAACATTATTCTTAATGTAAGTTAATGTAGACTATATTATAATGTACAGTTCGCATTGTTGTGAGCGCGAACATCGGTGCATCCGTTAGTTCATCCACCGTACGCGATATCACCGTCAAGTCAAGTGTAATGCTTATTCGACACATTTGTTTTGCCGTCGGTCTACACTAACGCCAATAATATACATAACATATACACTCTAGACGTCTTGATTTGTTCATAATCTTTAAAAATGCGTGGCACTGCACGCATAAAAGCTGGATCGTCCTAGTAAACATTTTCAGTTTCTGTTGTAATAGGATATTGTGTTTAACTCCAAATGTCATTAAAATGTCTTTTCCTATGGAGCGAAATGTTCAGTGTTATAACAGCTGATAGAGAAATATATTGATGGCGGTCAGAGAACTGCACATCACATGTTTTATTGTAGTTTTGTTTATCATTTTCTTTTGGTTGCCGTGATTGGGATTGTAGAAATGCAATGAAAACTATTCGACGATCTTAACATTACGTTTTTAGGCAAGAATCGTAATCGCCCGGCTAGCTCAGTCGGTAGAGCATGAGACTCTTAATCTCAGGGTCGTGGGTTCGAGCCCCACGTTGGGCGAACTTTTCTTTTTTCGTGGAAAAACAAAATACAATAAACGTCGAAAATTGAATTTGCGATTTAGTATTTGTTTAGAGTCTTCAGTTCGTCTAGTTTTAAGGCAAATTCAATTCATTTGGTGAAAATGTGTAGTTTCACTCACGAGCAAAAAATCCAACGCCCGAACAGGGACTTGAACCCTGGACCCTCAGATTAAAAGTCTGATGCTCTACCGACTGAGCTATCCGGGCTCTACTGTTAGCTGTTTTTTTGGGAAATAAATATGATGTTTCAAAGGGCTGGCTTCACATAGATTAAGGTGTAAAACGCAGTACATAAATACTAATAATTTGTGTTTATATTTAATAAAGAGAAGCCCATGGGTTTGTTAAGGGGGGAGTATAGAAAAACTCAAGGCCCCAGCGAGATTTGAACTCGCGACCCCTGGTTTACAAGACCAGTGCTCTAACCCCTGAGCTATGGAGCCAACACAACCAGAGCAAAATTTACATGTTGGTTGAGGTTACTGATTAGCTCACTGCTCGCTAAGTGATAGTTCGCTATGAAATGAGACGGAAAGAATGTCATAATAACAAGCTAGTATCAGTAAAAAATTCTCAAAAACGTAATTTGAAGTATCTTAAAGACGAGTATCCGTAATAAAAAAATGAGATAAACAAACATATGTGCTATATGTTTATTTGGTTTATACTATTCTTTTACTGCACTACAGTTACGGCGCAGATATTTGCTTGATATTTCTACGAAAATCGCAAAAAAACAATTTGAACGTTTTAAAAAAAAAAAACTCACTATCAACATTGTTATATAACATCTTTTCAGTGCTGCGTTATTATGGGGGATGTAGCTCAGTGGTAGAGCGCATGCTTCGCATGTATGAGGCCCCGGGTTCAATCCCCGGCATCTCCAACTCTTTTTGTTTTTCTTATTACAAGTGAAAATTTTTAATTTATAGTTATCTGCAATCTTACGTGTAATTCTCATAGATCCATTACATTTGGTGCGGAATTACTTAAACTATCTGTACTACCCGCTAAGTAACCCCTCTAATCCACCCCTCCTGCCTTTAGGGTGTGGGGGAAGGTAGAGGCATATGATCAGCGTTAGACATGTGGTGCTTTTGCTACTTATACTATTACTCAAAATTCGCGATTACGAATTTATAGTTAGAACCGCGTACACAAAAGCCTTTGACAAGTAAATATTTTTCTTTTCCTCAAGAATCGACTTTTAAAGCTAAATCTGGGCCATTTAAAATCGCGTCGTTTTCATGTGGGTGCGTTTAAGAATCTCCTCTCATAGGAAACAAATATAAGAATCAGTTGGATTGCCTGTACGCGTTAATATAGCTGCAATCCAATCCACCTAGCTGTTATGGGCGATTTAATTCTTAATTAAATTGTAATTTAATGCATAGGCGGGGTGTTCTAGAGAGGGCAGGCATCTCTTTAACTATTGGTTAAATAGCTGGATCGCCTCAGTTTGCGCTGACCATGATGACAAGTCTGACAACCAGACAAGTGTCTCAAGCGACCCACTTTCACTGAACAGGGGGACACCAGTAGACTCATTAGACATTTATAGTAAAGCAGGGTGGCATTTTTTTTCCGTAATGCAGCAGGCTTTTTCAGTCCCTGAAGTCTTTCTCTATGACATGAAACTGAGCGAGGGAATCACTGGAAGATAAAATTACAATACTGTCTATGCGTGTTGCTGTGGAGTCACCACTATATACTACAGTGTTCAGAAGTTTTGCAGCAAAACTGGATATAGAAATCATATATGGAGCAGGCTGACGAAGTCACAAAGAAGCCCACACATTTGCTTGTAATACACTGCCTCTGAGAAGGTTACACAACTTGGACTGGAGAAACAAAAGGCGGTTCTGCCTAAAGAAGACCTGGTTTAAACTACGGGTGAATATGTTTAATTAATTGTATATGTCTAAATTAACCTGATGAAAGCTATAATTCCGTTTGCACAACTGAAATGCAATGTCATGAGTGAATAGCACACTTAGGGATTGAAAGGTATGAATTAAGCATTGCTCTGTTGCGTCGTCTTTCTCCACTCCAGATTGTCACTAGTAGAAACCAAACTTCGAGTGGACCATGCTTAGTAACCTGGCTCCTCTATAGAGGGTATTAAGCCTAATTCGCTTTGCTAAATTGAGTGCCAGCTCGGTGACACCACTGATATTTAATATCTTGACACGTTGCCTCCTGCAGCGATTGCCAAATATTTCAAAACCAGACAGACGTGTTTTGTCACGAGAGAAAAGTGAGTCAGAGTTGTGTAGTTGTGTACAGTATGGTTTCGGTATGTTTCACTGCTCCCTCCACCCAGATGACCGAACTCGGCCGTCTCTCCGAGCTCCGCTGCGCTTACTGCCGTTTGTAGCCGTTATAACCGTTTGTAACGTTGTAACGCCATGTAGCATGTACGCTAATAACGGGATCGCTAGTGATACTGATAGGCACGGTCAAATGCTAGGCTCATTCGCTTCCACGGGTAAAATCGCATAACAATTTAGGGGATGTTTTAAAAAAATACACTAGGCAGCCGTTTTTGTCTGTTGGTATGTGAGCAGCTAGCCGCATATCCACTTCACGTGTGTCCTTTATGTATGTTTTTTTTTTTTTTTCGGGTATCGGCTGGAGAAACCATTGTTTATTTGTGTGTTTCTTCCGGGGAGAAGGGCGATATTCCGAACAGCCGTATTGATCCGTGTCCTCGATGTGAGTTTTGATTTCATTTCCACTTCCTATTAGCGCGGCAGCCGAGGTGCCGGACCGCCGGTGGCGTCCGCGGTAACGAGCGAAAGGCGACCGTCTCTTGCAGGGATACCATGCTGCTGGCGTCGGCCGTGGTGGTGTGGGAATGGATGAACGAGCACGGCCGCTGGCGGCCTTACAGCCCGGCCGTGTCTCAGCACATCGAGGCTGTGATTCGCAGCGACCCCCGCGGCGGAAGCGTGGTGCTGGGCCAGGTGGATCACCGACTGTCGCCCTACATCATAGACCTGCAATCTATGCACCAGTTTCGGCAGGACACGGGTAAGGCGCTGAAATGTGCGCTGGGTTTTCGGCCATGTGGCTAATATGTACCATTTAGCGTGCGTTTGTCTTCTAACATGATCTTGTGTTTTATAGTGCTTGTGGTTCTCTGTGTTGTACATGCACACCTAGGTGGTAGCAGTACAGCTGTATCTCCCATCAGGCTCCAGATTGCACCCATCGATCGCTGCAAAAGCTAATACTAATAGAAATACTCGATTCCAGTCCTGTCTGCGTATATATTGCAGTAGTCGCAAAAGAACAAATAATCCACATCGTGTAAACTTTGTGTTTTTTTTTTTTGTTTTTTTTTTGAGATATTTATCTAGATGAATAAACTTTCACTGATCCCTGCGTGAAAACGAGCTGGATGCTGTGGAATTCATAGAAGGCAGCGTTTGAGACGAGAGACCGTATTTGTGAAGTGACGGCTTGAAGCAGATGGATCGTGGATTTCAGTAAAGGAAATTCTTTTCCCATTGGAGTGAAAATTCCGAGTGCAGCTGTTCAGTTAGACGACTTTCTTCGGTGGGAATGCGAGTCAAAAATGGATAGAAATGGTACTCCCTAAATTAAATTGGCACCAAATTAAGCTTGGAGGGAGTTTGTCATTATTGCTGTTTGCAGTTGAGCTGCACTGTCGTTTGCAGCTGTGGTGGGTTGATAGTGGTAATGTGTAAAGGCAAACAAACACACAAAAAAATGACATGCTAGATGGTGGTTAAAACCAGTGAGCCATCAACTTCATGTAATATGAACTTGTCTGTCCTCGTTATATTTTTTTTAACAAGGATAGCTCTGCAATTTATTGAATGTTTTCTCAAAGCACAGTAACCTGGGGAAAATAGGGTTTGGTTTTACAGCCTCTTCCATTGTAGCCTACTGCGAACAGATGTTGGCTTCTCTATGGTAATGGAAGGGGTTCGTAACCTTCCAGAGAATGATGCCAGGGCAGATTTAGGAGATGCACAGTCAAGGCTGTTAGCTTTGCGAGGAGTTCACAGGGCCAGCTATACCCACGGGAGTAACACAGAATGGAAGTTATGGGGAGGCAGGCTCGGCCTGTGACCTCTGTGAGGGCTGACAGTGCTGCTATGACGGATGTTTGGCTAGGAGAACATACCCCCACTGGTCCATTGTGTCGTCCTGAGTCAGTCGACGTTCCAGCCGGTTCAGCTGCACGTGACCGTTCTGCTTAGACATACGTGTCAGCCCAGACAAGCCCTGGAAAGGGTCGTAGGGTGACGGTGTTGCACCCGCCAGTGTCAAGAAGGAGTGAAACCACACCATGCACGTGTAAGCAAGCCATGGGTAGACAAGTCAAAAGAAGAGGTTCGAGGAGGGTGGGTAGAAAAGACTAAACATAGCTGCTATCACCATGAAAAATGCTGTCAACAGCCTTTGGAAAAGGCAGAGAAATTTGTTAGAACTTATTCCCTGGGTCCGTCTTGTAATATAAAGAAACGGTCCTGGAAATAACAATGTGTTTATATTTTTAAAGATAAATATTCACTTAGATTGATAGTAATGATACAACCATTTTTTTTTGGCAGGGGGACATCAGTCTTGTTATAAATAAATGTCTGGGTGTCTGTGAATAAAATAAATGTTAATGGGGAAAGGCACCCAGTGAGTAGACTGTTTTGGGGAGCATCTGAAGTTTGGTACGGACCACCCCTCCCCTGCTCGTAATAAGAAAAGCCGTTATAGGCGCCCCAAGCCAGCCAGAGAGGAAAATGGAGATAAAAGCTGCGATTGAGTGTGACTGATTGGCTATTCATCGAAGGCAGAGATCAGCGAGATCAGTGGGTTAGTTAGTATGTAGAGAGTTATAATGAGGCCGTAAAATCCAGACACAGGCCGTCTGTACGAGGTTCTGCTTTCACTGTGCAGAAAGTATGGCCCAGGATTTAACGTTTTCTCTTTCTCAGATTTTCCCATCCAGTCCTTTCAGTTTGCCCCTGGGAGCCACTTTGTGAAGATTCCACAAAAACAACTTGATAAAACTTGTAACTATTATCTGGCAAGTAGGCCGGATAATGCACATTTAGACATAAATTTTTGAACAAACCGGGACCATGGAATCTGAGTACACTCATTAAATCTACTGGCGATTTCTGCCTAATCAGTTCTATATGGCTATATGTGTGTATACACTTCCATTACATGCGTGTTGCTGAAGGTCTGCGTGTTGTTGTGGACGGTCTAACTAGGGTAGCTCCAGTGTTCCGCTTACTTTGGACGTAGGCCTCTCGTCTCTCTTGATCCGGTACACTGAAGCACAGTTTTATAGTTTGACTTGCAGGACTGGAGGAATGTGGTTTTTCGCACATAAAGTGTGCGGAACAGAGATCCACCCACCAGTGCTGTAGCCGCTTGTGCTTCTCCTGACAGGCACCCTGAGGCCGGTGCGGCGCAGCTTCTATGAGCCTACCTCCGCTCCGGGGCAGGGCTGGCTCTGGGAATGGGAGAACGACGCCGGCTCCTGGACGGCTTACGACATGGAGGTGAACGTTGCCATCCAAGCAGCGCGGGATCGGCAGCAGCCCTGGCTGGACCTGACGCCCCTCGGCTTCTGCTACCTAATCGACTTCCAGAGCATGACCCAGGTCAACCGGCAGACGCAGCGGCGACGCCGCATCCAGAGGCGCTCAGACATGGCTTACCCACTGGTGTCTGGGCAGCTGCCCAGGGCCTGGGGTGTGCCGGGTGGCGGGTTCCTGGGGGTAGGTGTGTCCGGCGTGAGGGGCAATGGAGGCGCTGGGTACCCCAGCAGGACGTTGCCCCAGTCCTCGCTTGCGTCATCACTGGGCCGGGCCTGCACTTGTCCCCAGTGCATGCTGGTCCTGAGCATCAAGACTGGGTCCATGGCGCAGACCCTGGGCCGCCGACCCTTGCAGAAACCTGTGAGTCCTAAGTCTATCCTGGGGGGGCGCTCCATTGCGCCTAACACCCACGCACACACCCTGCCCAAGCCCCTCCCCCACTCCAAGTCCCAGTCACCGTGCAAAAGCTCCACAGCGGGTGCCAACTCCACAGCCTCAGTCACCCAAGCCTCCAGTCGCCCTCCTCCCCCATCGCTACCTCCACCACCACCTCCTCCTCCACAGCACCAGCCAGCTGTGTCTGGCCCCACAGTGCCCACCGCCAGCCTCATCTCTACAGCGAGCTCGTCCTCCAGCACCTCGGCCCTCAACGCCCCGGTGCCCACCCGCGCCAGTCTGGCGGGACTCAGTCGGCCTGCCTTGCAGCGCATCGCCCTGGCCCAGTCCCGTGCCCTCATAGCGTCTGGGTGAGTCTAGGGGCAGGGTATTCGGAGGTGGGGGGCCAGGGGTGGTGCCCTGAGAGTTAACTCTGTGTTTGGTCCTCTGCCAAAATACCCTACAGGGAGTAGGAAACAAGTTCCTTGTTGCAGATTTTCACACTGCCGTGGCATGAACAGGCACGTGTGTGTGCAGCGAGGGGTGTGTTCTGAAACAGGTCTGGCAGTATTGATATGCCTGAAGCTACACTGCTTAACATGTTGACTTTCTCCATATGCCGGGCGGTGTGTTCTGAAACAGGTGTGCAACAGGCAGTACGTTGGTGCCGTTGGGGAGGGGGTAGGGCTCTGGCAGGAGAGGTCAGGGTCAGCTGGCTGGCTTCTTAGCAGTGACCATCTGCGAAAGAGGGACTGTATGAGTGGAGGAATTAGTGTGGAGTACGAGGGAAGACATGTGGGGGATGGGCTGGGGGGGGGGTCAATGTAGGTCAACTGCTTCCCCCGCTCCTTCTTGTACTCTGTTCCCATGATTTCTCATTCTGGGGGGGGCATCTGTGCTTATTGTTTGTGAAAGTCCATGTTTCCATGGAAACCTTTTGTTGGCATGCTGACGCCTGATCTGAATTTGCAACATAATGCTGCTTTGCTTTGGGGAGGGGGGGCAGCTGGGTAGGGGGATGTGGGGGGATGGCAGGGGGCAGCCAGCTGGGGGAAGCTGCATAGACAGAAGGTGAAGCAAGGGTCCTCATTGTTGGAGCTTCTCCTCAGGCATTCGTCAAGGGCTCGGGGCCGTGTTCAGGGGGCTAGCCAGGGGGCGTCTGAGACGGCTCGACGGTTTTGCTCAGACAAAGCTGTGTCTTGGTTGCATGTTAAGCGGCAGGACTTCTGGCTTAGCAGCAGGCTTTACCAGATGGGAAGATAACCACCAGAGTGAAACCCTTGTACTCCTGCAATTAACAAGTACCCAAGTATGCACATACTCGCACACCAGAATGCGTCTGGTATGAATATGCAAACGAAACTTCAGCAGAAAAGGTACTTTCTGAAATACATTAGTGGGGGGGGGGGGAGGCAGAAGTTCTCCAGGGACTGACTGTGGGAAGATGAGAGAGAGAGAGAAGAATGTAAATGCTACATGAGAGGCCTAACAAGGGGACACAGCCTGTGTAGGTGGGTAGCAAAGTATAGCTATAGTTTTAGGTGCACCTTGGCTTATGGCCACTAAGAGGCGCCCTCAGCCAGCTTCATTCGGCGTGCTGCCCCGACTGGCATTTTCTTTTCACATGCTAAGGCTAGTCATATTCTTTCGACTTTGGTTAGTTCTCAAGTGTAACGCCGCCAAACGCGTCATCTGAGACAAAAAATTAATACTTAAAAAGATGACGTGTCGGTCACCCTACTAACAAAAGGGGCAAGCGAGGATTTTTGTGCCATTCTGGGTGGTATAGATATGGATGTCCACAAACAAACCAGCGCGTGATCAGACAAAGGCTGTGCAACTGACTACGGAACATGTTTTGCCCAACTGTAGATGGTCTTAATCAAAAGAGGCGTGCACCCAAATTCTGATTGCCTGCCTGCACAAGACATGGTGAACAGCATGTGTTTTTTCTTTTTGCCACAACGTTCTGCATGCCTGCTAAACGACATCTCTTTGTCTGAAGTATGCAACCATTTTAAGCTGTTGCTTGTTCTGGCAGCCCTTGGAGTGCTTTGTTTGTGACCGTTAGCGTGTCCCAGTTCTCATTGATGGGTGGGAGTCCAGTCACAGATTTCCCCCTCTTATTAGAATGGAGTGCTTGTGTGGAAGTCTGCATACAGTCTGCCGTTATTTGCCGCTATTCGAGTGGCTCATCTCATGAACCAGGGTCCTGTGCTGCTTGCACAAACGTGCTTCTCTTCGCACGTACGTTACATGAATATGTTGGCTACATTTGTGTTTACTCGCACACCTGTGGTCCTGTTCAGCTACTCGTGGACGTGACGGACACGTCGAAGGAACTACAGCTCCTTCACGACCGCAGCCTTCGTACCAGTCAGACAGGAGCTGGTTTTGAGAGACTTTTGCGGTCATCTTGGCTCAAGATCGCTATGAAGCTGGCGTGTACGCGTTCGTGTGTGCTTTCGTATGGGACCTCGTGGGAATCAGCAGGCAGGTGTGTGTGTTACTGTGACGACCATGCAGCTGGGGATCACCCCACCCCCCATGTGTGTCAGTAAGGCAGATGAGGCATGTGTTAATGCAGATAGATTAGCTGGGCTCAAATGTGATTACGCACTGTCACAGTCTGGCACTTCCCCCCCCTCCTGTTTACACTGTGGTCTCGGACACAATGTCACTCCAGTACATTTTCATGTAAGTTTCAGTTGCTTAGCTATTACCGTTTACATAACTAGATATAGTCAATGGATTAACGTGACACTACAGCAAAATGGCAAGGTGATCACTGGGAGTCAGTAATGATCAGAATATGATCCCGTCTTTAGCTGCTATGACACCGGCTGCCCTGATTTTGGTGTGCCCTTTAACGGTCCTCTGATCACACTGTGGTGTGTGTGTGTGTGGGTGTGTGTGTGTGTGTGTTCCCAGGGTAACACACCGCTAGTAACCTTGCCACGTTCTCAGATAAGGCACATTCACAGTAATGGGTGGTCATGACAAAGAATGAAATTTCCCAGCAGGTTGAATTAACCAAAATTTCCACAAGTGGCTTCTTTAATACTCTGTAGTAAAGTTCTACATTGGATGGGTGCAGGTAAAGGGTATTGGAAAAAAAAATCAGTTATACCTGCCAGCCATGTCTCTGAGGCCAGCTTTGTCTTCCTTCATGAGAAAGTTTTGAATTTCCAACAGCAAGTCTGTTTAACAGGGAAGGTCCATTACATGCAGGGGCCGCTTGCCTTGGAGCAGATATGTTGGGGGGGGGGGTACCTGTATAACACAATGCACAGGTAATCCCCCCCTCCTGGTGGTGACGTTTGCCCAGTGAGTTGACAGATGGAGATCTGCGGATTAGCTGTTTAAAAGCAGGTGACTGTGGCAGGGAAGAGGCAGCGGCAGAGAGGAAAGAGTAGAGAAGAGCGCAGCAAGCTGACAGCCTGGAAGAGAACTTCTGCTGGATGTTGCCAGTTGATATTCAGTGGTATTGGAAGAGAGAAGGGTCATTTTGTCTTATCCTGCTTCATGCCTGAATAATGACTATCATCAGGTCATTCCAGTGAGTATTTCATGGTTGGTTTGTTTAACTTATGATCCTGTGTTCTATAGGATTCACTGTTTACTATGTTATATGGGCAGCATAGTGGAAGGCTGTGGATGAGTGTGAAGTTGGGTGGCCCAGTCCCCCTTTCGATGAAGGGCAGGCTGTGTAACCAATCATGGTCTGGGGGGGGGGTTTCAGGGCTTCGACTTCTGCTGTCACATGTAGTCTGGTTCCTCAGGAAGTTACTGGAATGGCCTGACTGCTTCAGTTATGGTTGTTCCAAGTCATTTTACCCTGTGTTTTTGGGTGATGTTGATTTAGGTCAGAGTCTGAACTTCTAGCTCACCATAAAGATCTGCTTTTTGACGTGTGTGCCGTAAAAAGGCTGTGTGTTACTGCGTTGTTGGATTTGGAACTGTGTGTGTGTGTGAGAGACCCCTTTGTGATGCTGTCCCTGCTGTGTTTCAGGGTGCCCACAGTCCCCGTGAAGAACCTTAATGGCTCCAGTCCCGTCCACCCTGCCCTGGCAGGTACGAAAGGGTGACAGTTTGATTTGTTAGCTGAAAGAATTTGGAATTGGACATGACTGCGGGCAGACAGGCAACAGGATCGAAGACCGTGTAACGTGAGAAAGACACACAGTATAGCAGCCGACAAGTTGGCCCATCTTGTACGGATCTGCCACTGTGCATGCATGTGGGTGTTTGGTGTCCCACTGTTGCCCTCTGTTGTCCCTGTCAGGCATCACGGGTATCCTGATGAGCGCCGCCGCCCTACCAGTGTGTCTCACGCGCCCCCCCAAGCTGGTGCTGCACCCACCGCCTGTCAGTAAGAGTGACATCAAGCCCATCCCTGGGCTGGGCCACTGCTGCCGTAAAACCACCAAGAAGCAGGCCCGCAAAGGTGAGGCACACTCCACACACTGCACTCCAGCACATCCTCGCACCCATGTGGCTGACGCGCCTTAACGCACATCTCCCTGCTGCAGGCCGGACTCCGGAAGAGGTGGTGAAGAAGTATTTGCAAAAGGTGCGGAATCCACCCGAGGAGGTGAGTAATCCTGCTCACACATTCCTGTTCCAGGGGAACTCGTGCACCCCTTTCACTCATTCTCCTAATCCTTAAACTGATCTCAAGCTCTGGCTGAAGCTCCGATAGAAGAATGACTGCATCCATGTGTGGACTTTGAGCACCATGTTTACAGCCTTCCTTTATGTTCCGGTCTAGTTAAGGTAGTGGTGTGCTTTGGACTCTTCCTGTCACCCATGTAAGCTGCTCTCTCTTTAAAACCTAGGACTGTACCATCTGCATGGAGCCCTTGGGGGGGCCCTCTGGGTATAAAGGCCCTGGTGTGGGAGGAGTTTCGCGGGCTGAGTCGGTGGGCCGCCTGGTGCAGTGCGGACACCAATACCACCTGCAGTGCCTGGTCGCCATGTACAGCAACGGGAATGGTGACGGCAGCCTGCAGTGCCCCACCTGCAAGACCATCTACGGTGTGAAGACAGGCAATCAGCCCCCTGGCAAGATGGAGTACCACGTCATACCCCACTCGCTTCCCGGCCACCCCGACTGCAAGACCATCCGCATCATATACACTATCCCTCCTGGCATCCAGGTACCATGGCAGGTCCATTTGGTTATAATAATGTCAGAGAGCCATGATGGGCGGGGTTATTGTGTGCCATCACTGCTAGTGCGGCCATCAATTTGAAGTGTGTTAAACCAGCTGCAGATTGGCAGCCCATGGCTGTCTGACTCAGTGGGTTGTTTAGGTCTTGTTTTTCCACTGGCTCTTACTCACACATGAGCACACACACTTTGAAGGTTTGTAGTATATGTAGTGTTCATAACTAAGGAATACGTGTGTGGCAAACTCTCTCTCTCCCCCCCCCCCCCCCCCCACCCCACCCCCCACGCTCCCCCCCCCCCCCCCCCCCAACCCACCCCCCGCCCCCCCCCCCTCCCCCCCCCCACCCCCCCCCC
>JAACJT020000013.1:9597369-9609139 GCA_009936485.2 Gymnarchus niloticus | reverse complement strand
GGATGGCAGAAGATGAGATGGATAGACAGTGTAGTGGAAGCAATGAACATGAGTTTGGGCAGGCTTCGAGAGGTGGTAGAGGACAGGGCGGCCTGACGTGCTGTGGTCCATGGAGTCGCGAAGCGTCGGACACGACTGCGTGACTAAACAGCACACTGTCCAATTGTTATCCAGTACAGGGTTAAGGGGAGGGGGACCTGGAGCCTATTTCTTAGCGTATGTGGGACCAGTCACACAGAAAAAAATGACGTAATTGTGATGGACTCGGGTAAATGCAGAAGCTACGGCGTGCAGGATGGAATTTCTGTCTGCATGGCAAAGTGAGTGCTGTCACGTATGCATTACAATCAACACCATCCACGCACAGAATTCACGCGTGCAGGAATCGTGCGACTTCACAAGAAATAAGCAGAGAAGCATGAGCACTGCAGCAACCTGTTTTGCTCAGCCACAATGTCCGCAACGTTGTGTGCAAAGAAGTGTATCCTGGCCTTAAGGCACAGGCACAAAATCACACACAGTGTAGAATTAAGAGATGCTAGTTAGTGTCAATGAATGTCGTTTTATCAGACTCTTCACTTTGTGTGACTATGGGGCCAGTCAAAAGGCGGCTTCTGGAATTTGGTCAAACACGTAATCTGCCCTCAAGCGGTTTATAAAGCAACAGTGTCTTCAGTTTGGTTGTGGTAGGGTTAGGCTTAGGAATTAAATGTTTTCAAATGAGAAATGTGCTTACCCCAGACCTGCATAGACTGGATGGTCTTCCCTTGTACATTGAGGTTCCCCACCATAATCAGGCAGTCCAAACAGGTAAGCAGGTAAAGCCGATCACGGCCACTACCGTGATCTAGTTAAAACAATGTTTTGTTAAGGCCTCCATATGACTCATTCTTTGATATTATTCAGATAATTCTCTACAACAATTCAGTATAGACTTTCTAGGTCACTCTGCTAAGACTATGTGGTCATCAGAAGATGTCAGACTACTTCCCAGAAAAGAAACTGCTATAATCATCCCGATTTAACTGTGTCCAAAGTACTGCTTTAATATCACTGAGAAACTGACCTGAGACAAGTAGCATCCTAAATAAAAATGATCAGTGCTGATAGTATATGATCAATTTTTACCCTTGTGGAGTGACATGGAAGTCACTTTGTTATGGCAGTCTTTTGTTTAATGCAAATAAATGGCCTTGAAATCCTTGACCGCAAATAGGCTGGTGTCTAATTACAATAAAGGAACAGTACTTGCCAAAATTCAGGGTGTTGTTAAAAATATTTGCTTTGCTGGTGAAGAAATGGCATGTGTCGTGTCTGGAACGAGAGAACAGGATTAAATGTCTCACACGTGAATTAGACCATTAACTTGGTTAACGTCACATAACGGAGCATTGTGCATGTATGACATTAGTTCCCCTTTTCTGAGTCTCATTAATTGTAACACACATGTACACAGAAGAAGAAAATGTTCGCTTATGCTCTGGTGCTCATATGAGTGTAATGTAAAACTTACTTCCTCATTGCATTGAACACGAGCACTGTGTTGTTCTGGGAGGTTGAGGACAACTCCATCCACATACTGTCTATGGATTTATAATTTTTAGTAATGGATGAGTAACCACCAGTCCCGTAAATGAAGAACCATTTCCCAAATATCTGACAATAGCAAAAGAGAATATTAAAAATAACTGCTAAAAGAATGGAACCTTGGTAAACCAGGTGTTTTGTCCTGGATGCTGTTTTAAGTATATCCATAGCTAGAATCTGCCTGCGAAACAACACAACAGAAATCATTTTCATTAAAAAAACCAGTAAGCATTGTTAGATGGCACACCCTCAGAAATTCACCCGTTTTAACGTAAAAGTTCAACTGAAGTGGTCACAACTTCTTGGTGCAGAATTTCTTCTGGACTATATTAAACACACCATCCTCCCCAATGATTTTCAAGAAGACAAGTGCAAAATTTTATTTTGTGACTTATAGTAAGGTCAAAGGGTGAATCCTTAGTTTGCATTTTTAATGGACCATTGGGATTGTATACCACGGCATGTCACAAAGGTCCAAAAGGTGCTGTCTCTGATCTTTGTCTAACTTCCCTTGACTCACCACTCAGTTGACCCACCTGAGTTAGGTCAGCTAGGACCAGTGGTCTCAGCAGATTCTTACAGCTGACAGAGGTAGCTCCATCCACAAAAGATAGACCCGACTGGTGGTCTACAAATTTTTGTGCGGACGAGTTCCTCTCATCGGGACAGAGATCTAGTGAAGGAAGAGCATTAAACCCTGGCTGCATCTACAAAATAGTATATAAATGTTAGCAGAAGTAATAGCATACACTTCAAAGTACAGTCTAGTTAATCTTCCTTATTTTTTGGGTTTTACTGATTTTATCGATGAATTGAGGTAACTACTGATGTGACAGATGTGCTTGAAAAGTAGAAGAACAAAGGCACCTTCCTGAGGATCGATGAATTCCGGGGATCCTAGGCCAAAACACTCTACATATCTCTTGTACGTCTCCAAGTCAGAGGTACTCGGGGTCCTAGTTCTTCCTACGGAAACAGTAGTTAGAAGTGCAGGACCCAAGACATGCAGATGTTTCAATCAGACTCAGTTTGTAATGGTTTTCACTATCTGTGAATAATAGGAACCTTTCAATAACACACACAGACACCAAGTTACTGTGACTGTTTTACTGAAGACCCTCTTCCTCATTATCTTACAAACATATACACATGTAAGTTTACAGAACAGGAGCGCCCACTACAGACATGGCATACTATTACCATATATCACACAGTTGACTAATTCCCATAGAACATGTTACTCAGTGCAACATTTGCTTGAGTAAAGACCAGCAAAACTTAATATTTTGTATGACATCTAAAAACACAAGTGCATGTCACCCTGGACTTTAATTTCCCCAGTAATTAGTCACAAGCCAATTTTATTTATTCTATCAACTGACTCTAATAAGTGACTTGACTCATGAAAATTTGTTTCACATGGTCTCAAGGAATGAAATCATGTATGATTAGTTTAGCTTCATTTACATTTATTTGGGAGACACTTTTCTCCAAAACAAGGTACAATTGAGGAGAGCAGGATCAGCTAGTTGGAACCAAGGACCTTGATCATGGAGGCAATGGTGATATGATAACATTTTGAACCTATGACCTTCTGGACATGGTACAGATTCCTAACCTACACACTGCCCCAGAATGAACAGATTGAATACAAAGTGGGAAATAGTTTACAGCACTACTTCGCATAATGTCTACTCACCCCACAGCAGTAGAAAGTGAGAAGTTAATCCATTCTCAGTTTTGCTGAACGTGACAATCAGACATTTAGGACAGCTATACAGGTGAACCCTATCTTGGCTGGGGTCAGAGCCTTAAAAATAAAAATAACAGTCAAACCCTAGTTAAATCATATTTCATTCCACACCTGAACTGAATATTTTTATTTTCTAATATCCTTCTGAATAATACTTTGCTAATGGAAAAGGCATTTGGGAATAATTTTATATTGCTGCTATTCAAAATCATTGCAATAACATAAGAATCAGAATACGGTTTATAAGTGATGATCAGCATATATTGCTGAAACTTTGGAGGTAGTTTATGTCATACTGTAATCCCTATTCAGTTAATGAATTAATTAAGTAATTAAATTGCAATCTCAAAAATTAATGTGTTTGGTGCTGTAGGATTCTGACTATTTTAAGTAACTAGTCACATGCCAAAATATAATGCATATACTGTAGGCCCACAATAATACTTGCCAAATATTAGAGTGTTATTAGTAATCATTGGCTTTTCAGAGATGAACTCGCATGTCCCATTGCTGAAATAAGAAACCATGGGCAAAAAATACATCAATGATCCATCGTTTTTAGGCCAAACTGGAGGTGAAATATGCAACATTCATTTACAACCAATATGTGTTGAAAAACATAAAATGTTCAATATTCATAACTAAGCTACCCTGGTTAGCTAAATAGAATTTGATTCTGTAGGAATGCTGATCATTTTCATGGTCAAAATGACTCCTGATTTACTGTTCTTGAACTAAAAAAATGATGAACATTTGTCCTGTAAATTGCCCAGCAATGCACTCAGCTACAGTATATGTATTGGACAACAGAGGATAATACCAAACATCAAATGATTTAGTTTATAAAGCTCAACTGGACAAGCAGTCACAGGAACAAAATTACTTAAAACTTAAATATTATTTGTCTGGTTTCGATGTATCATCCTAAACTAGTCTTTAAAACAAGTGTGAGTACTCGCTTGTACATCTTTTGTTAAAAATTCATCTGGTACGTGTGTGTTGTGGGGGGGGGTCTTTAATGTTTAGGACTGCCAGCGAACTTACATCCTGACTGCAGCATTGAGGGCCACTGTGCCATTTTCAGGAGTTGAGCACAGCTTCATCCAGAAACTTTGTCTGGTTTTCAACGTTGATATGTAGTCCTTAAGGTCTGAAACTCCTGTCAGAAGGAACCATATTCCAAAAATCTGATAAAAAGAAAATGAATATGTATTTACAGACATATAAGCATGCAGGTATGATCACAACAAGCAATCCTAGTACTTAGTCCATAAGCTGTTTTAGACAGCCACCTACACGTGCACCCCAGTGTACTCACCGGAGTTCGGTTATTCGGGTCCAGTGGTATCACCTGATCTTCACAGCCAAAGGGGGTCTCCACAGCCACTTGGACCCAGCAGAGTATAAAAACATTGATCAGGAGATTCATTTTGGCTTAAATGAGGACAGAAGCGTGGATGAGCAGCCAGAAGAGGGTACCTGGTTATTCAGACCAGGACCTCTGCTTTAAAAGGATCAGTATAGTTGGTGTTTGTTTAGAGAACTATTCGATATTACGAAACTAGAAATGTTGTGGCTCTCTGTTAATATATGACTGCATGTCCTACCAAGAAAATATATTTCAGTCCTCTTTCATTTTCAGTAGATTGCGGTATTATACCTGTAATCATTATATTTGTTATGGAAATAACACTAATTCACTATTGATAAGACTAAAACTTTCATACATTTAGGCTGGATCACTCAGTTTAAATTACAATTGGCTTACTACGTATGTTACTATATGAATGATTTTCTGAAAAGATTTTGGAGTAATTTCAGCTCTCAAAAAAGTGATGGCTTTCCAGCACAGGAGAAGCAGAAATGATAGGAATACCGTGCTATCCACTCCTATTTAATTTCTACTGTATTTCAAGAAACTGCTCTCTGCTGACCCCTGACCATCCCCAAGATAAGTAGCTTTAGGATGAACTGATGGATGGATGGATAATTTCTGTAGGAAGAAATAATGCTAACAGATACAATATTCATAAAGAATTCTACAAAGTTTTGTCAATGACAGACATCTTAAACAGAATACAGCCTATGGCATGATTGAGAGAGACAGAGAAACAACACACATCTGGTTAATTATTGAAATCATTGGAATCAGTGAGGCACTCTTCATTAATTCTGCATAGACAGCTCCTTTGGATCAAGAGTTCCTTTCATCAGAACAGAAATCTACAGGGAGTTTGGAACTCATATTACACAGCAAATACTATTTCCAGGCTGCTGAATGCACCCAAAGGTATTGATTTTGAAAAGAGTGTGTGTGCATGTGAGAGAGAGTTGTTTATTCTGGAATTGTAGGAACAGATGAGAAATATGGCCTTTTACGTTTATTTGTAATACATTTTAGTACATTTCTCCAACGTGAAGTGAGGCAGATATATCACAGCATACAGTAGTTAAGAAGCTACCTAAGGAATAAGTACAGCTAGGTTGAGCATCAAGTGAGAGAACAGAGACAAGTGTAGGTTAGCATTGGAGAAACAGGCATGCAACATCCTTAGAGGGAGTCACCAACTTGTAGACAGACTCATCCAGGTGTAAAAATTGTACAGGTTGTCTATGTTTGAGGCACAAAGGGGCGTAGCCATAAATGAATTTCAGGGGGGTTAAAAATTATGCTTGTGGCAGGCGGTATTCTGCCTAATCAGATTTCCCTGAAGTGGAAATCAAAAGTAATATCAGCAAATTTTGGCAGACAGAATCAATCGGAACGTGCTGCTTTATCACATTTTGCTGTCTTTGCCTCAGCTGAAATGAGATTTATTAAAACCAAGAAAAGTGACACATTATAAATTGGGAAAGTTTGGACATAAACTAGTCATTCTAAAAGTGGTGAAAATTATAGTTTCAATGTTTTTTGTCCTGTTTGGTTTGTGAATTACATGGGAAATCCAGGATCCGTTACAATACAGCAACTTTTAACACTGTACAGACTATATGTACATAAAGGACAAGTAATTCATGATTATTTTAATCTATATTTATGTCATTACTGAAATAAAAATTTACTGTTTCAGGAATATGGTAATTTAATTATTTTTTAGTGTTCAAATTATAATGAAACGTTGTAGCACATAGGCTGCACACTTATGAGAACAAGCTGCCCGGAATCTAGGGGTAAAAACTCAAGCATAGCAGAGAAACGGATGTTCGTAACACCCGGTCAGATCTGGTGTGAAAGGGGGCGCATTGGAAGAACATCATTAAGATACCATTATTTGATGGGTAGCAAACTTTGGCAGAACAGCGAGAATACACATATTTTTTTGGAGTGTGAATGAAAATATGGAACAAATTGTGTCCCGTATTGATTCAATACAAAACAATCCCATATTTTACCAACTTAAGTGTTCAGAAAACTGCCTGATGTAAAATATTTTGGGAGTTAGGGGGGCAAACCCAAAATCACATGGGGTCCTATTTTTTACATAGGTATACTTAATTGATCCCAAGGCAGAACTTTTGGTACCATGACAGCACTCAGAACACAAATGAATGAATGTGGGCTTGTTGATTGTCTGTTTGTACAGTATGTCTTACTTTATTAGGTTGTTAATATCCTTATGTTTGTTGGCTAATTGTAATAGCAAAGAATGACAGATATTAACTTTAATATTTCTTTAAACAGCATAATGATGAAACACTGACATATGGCATCGTTGCCATCGGTGGAAAAACAAACTGAATAAAGCTCCAGGATTCAAGTACATTTAGGTTCATTGTTAAATTTTTATTCAATCTTCGATTGACTTGCTAAGCATGACCTGCTATAGGTTAGATATGGCTATGGCTGTAATTCTTAAAGAATCCTGACATGAACTGGTTCACAATAATCGTCACACACAGTTATGTCATATATTAACTTTTAATGTGTCACACCCCCACCGGATCAACCTCGCCACAAACCCCTGTTCGTAATCACGGCTTCCTATGTAAACACCGCACTCGCACAGGATTGCTGCGGGGTATCAGTTGTGAGTTAGTAGCCACTTACGGAGTATTGAATTCGGATTGTTTAAACAGTTAATGACCTTTGGATTGTTCCTGTGTTACGCTCTTCTGCTTGCTGTGTTTGGTTTTGGTTGCCTCTCCGATTGTCGTCTGTTTTGCCAATTGTTTCTGCCTGTCCTCGGATTACAGTTTTGGATTCCCCCCTGATGGATTGTTGCCTTGCCCGCACATTGCGCAAGTTCTCTGTTTGGCTGTACCTGGATCCAGGTTGTACTCATTACAAAATGTATGTCCGTTCATTCGTCTTCCAGCCTTATACTCATTACACGGGTGAGGGAGTAACTTCTGTGTTCATTCCATGAATGTCTACATTCAGGTGCACTCACTTGAATCACTATTGTCATGCTGGTAAAATTGTCTGGCATTTTCATTTTAAGACTGAATTAAGTACAAAGAGCTTGAGCAGGTAGTGAAATCTGAATCATTTGCCACCAAATTCTGCATAATGTTATTGACAATGTGACACCTAAACATTCCACAGCTTTGTAGAATGACTGATGTGTCTTTCGCTGACCAAATAGGCCACCATAGTTAGCCAACTAGATCCTCTCTTTAGGTACAAGTATGACGGACAGTCTCCAAATGTTACATGCAATGTTAAGCCTAAATGCCTCATCATCTCATTATAAATGAGTTTTACATTAAAATATATTGTCTGCTGAAGGTGTTGCAGTGATCTTTCTTTCCTAAGACTGAATATGGATGCTTCCCATACTTGCTTAACGATCCCCTGGGTACTCTGCTCTTCTCTCACTCTTTGCAGATACATTTATCCATTTTGGTTTGTATATTATTGTATTAATGTGGCTGTAGAAATACTGCATTTTTCCAAGGAAAATCATAGCTATGAGTTCTCATGGTATTCGGAATTGTGTTCATACAAGATAACTCACATGACCTGAAATAGGGAGACAAAAACTAAACTATATTTAATGCATCTCATGGCTTGTTTAGAACCTATGGAATTCAGAAAAGAGGAGATGAAGGAAGGAAAGAACAAAAAAGTTCACTGACAGCTCCACATACTGTCTTTGGCTGCAAAACTATGGTCAGCCAATGCTGAAATTAGAACTATTTGCCAAGTATCTGACAAACAAAAATACAGTGGATTTCCTCACATTAGGTCTGAGTTATTCAGATAAGTACCCCACACAGGAATGTGACTGACTCTGCTGTGGCAAACGGCATAACTCCATGCTGACATTCAAAAAGCCCCAGTTGATAAGTCAAAGTAAATGTTAAGACAGGAAGGGCAAAAAACTGACTATTTGGGTCTTTAATGCAGAAGCACAAGATGCACAGACATTTTACAACGTGAAACACACTTGTCTTCTAAATTAAAAAACCTCTTAGCAGACATCAACAACTTGCAAAATATGTGTACAGATGGGGCAGCACGTGACCTGAATTGTGTCCAATCAGGCAAGTCCAGCTATTTGCGCCGATTCTTGGGAATGGCAGGGATGGCCATAGCCCCAGCGAAGAGGATGACGCAAACTGGGCCAGAAGCCGAGGGAAACACAGATAAGTTGCTGTAGATAATGGAATGTTATGAACACAAGTTACAGGTTATTCCTAAAGTGCAGTAACCTCACTGTTTTGAGAATCATCCAATTACACACAATACAGAAACAGGACTGTTTTCAAGACAAACTGGGCCAGTTACCTGAGCACCCAAGTGGGATAACAGTTCTATATAAGAATCAGTTTACTCTTTATATTTTCCTTTTTAAACAGCATTCAGTTTTGATATTTAGTTAAACTTTATCACATCAATAGAGGTCTGTCCACTCATTCCTCTGTTTTCAATAACTGCTTTTCAAGGTCATTATAATACAAAACCCTTACCTGGAAGCATATTTTAGTTACGGGTAGATTACAAAGTTAATAAATACTAAGTGCTCCAAACTGCATGGAGCATGCAAGTACTGAATTGTTAGCTGAATTTATTTGATTCATTATAATTACACTAGATGGCAATACTGAGCTATCTTGCAAAAGGACTTCATTACGAATACAGATTAGAGGTTTTGATCCGAGAACTCACACATCCATATTCCAAACCTCTTTATCCTACTCAAGGTAATGTGTGGCCTGGACCCTATCCCAGGCAGCCTGGGGTACAAGGTGGAAAATACCCTTAATGTTATGCCAACCCACCACAGGGCACAGTCACACACTATGGACAATTTGGACATGCCAATTAGACTACAATGCATGTCTTCGGACTGTGGGAGGAAATTGGTGCACCCAGAGGATACCTGCAAAGCATGGGGAGAACATGCAAACTCCATGCATAGAGAAAAGGAGGCAGGATTTGAACGCTCAACCCATGAGGTGACAGTGCTAACCAGTGAGCCATTGTGCCCCAATGCACATTTGAAATGATACTTTGCCATTTGTACAAGTACATTAAAATGTGGTTTTCCCCCATGAAAGAGCAAAGCTTGACAATCAATTTATTTAACACCCCGGGTTGAGGACTTTTCTGAAGGGCCCAACAGTAAGAGAGGCACTTTGCCAGCTGTGTGATCTGAAGTGAAGACTTTCCATTCAAGGGCACAGATGTCTAAGCCACAAAGCCACACACCGCCAACTTTCATAAGGACACTTTTTCCAGTGGTTTAAAATTGACCATTGAAAAAGATTTACAAAATTAAAGAATAACAACACTTCCAAATGCGCTTTTATCATATTACAAATCCTTAGGGAAACTTAAGTTCCAGTATTAGCCCTCTTTACCATGCAGAAAACGTCAGCACAAAGTGGTCTTTCTGTTTCGTTAAAAATGAGTCTGCCAATATTTGGATTGTCTCAGCATTTTTGATTTTTCCATTACATCTTAAGTAATGGGCAGGACTTGGTTCAGCAGAGACAGTAGCTGCACAATAACGCCAGTTTAAACTAGGAAGAAAAATCTTGTGGTATTTCTGTTATGGATGCACACGCAATTTATCAAAGCTGTGACACACCAGAATTCCCAGTAGACACTGCTGGACCAAATCATAGCAACAACTGTAGCGAAATAATGTAGCACACAAGCAGCAGATATAACAACAACAACAACAATAATAATAATAATAATCACACCTATGACATCAAACCAGCTCATGAGGTAAAGTTGCAAATCAAGAAATCACAGTGATCTTGAGAATAATTTGTCTACAGCCGGGACAAATCTGGGATCACAGGCGTGATTTTCACGCATTCTGCATTGACATCTATTTTCCCGTACAGAATAGCTCCAAACATGACACAGAACGGATACGGGGCGCTTCTTGACTGGTAACGATGTGGATGGCAATGAATTTTTTCGTAGCTTCATAATGCCTTTGGTGGCATTGTAATAATTACACGGCGGTCCTGAATGATCCTCCCACCCCCGGATCGCTCCTACTGACGAGAGAGTAATTCAAGGCAGGAAGAAGGGGCAAGCTGTTGGACGCTAGAGGGTTAGGGGGGATGTTCAGGCAGAACTGCAAGTTCTGTGGGGTTAATATCAAGCCATGGAGGAGCCCAGTTAACCGAATATATCTCGAATCACTCATTTTAGTGATCTTGACCATCGGCATGGGTATCATAATTTGTATTGAGTGAAATGTACATAGCTTTTGAATGGGAAACAATACCGAGGATGGAAATTGAAAATATCGTAGCCAACACCGTACTGCTAAAAGCAAGAGAAGGTAAGCAACAAATAGGAAAAAATGAAGTCCAGTGAACTCTTAAGGTAACAAAGGCGCGACTCGACCTGCCGGTTCACGCTTTTATACGCGCTGCAGGCTTCTCTAAATATTTGCCTTTCAAACGACTGGCATTTACAGCACTGTAATTCTAGTTCAGGTTGCATTTTCCTTATGTTCGCTAGGAAAACAAGACTTTGAGAATATAGTAACAAACGTCTAATGAATATTAGACCGAGAGATGCCTCTACACGTACATAAAACCATGACACAAGCTCGTAAGATGACCTTCTCCTTGATTGCAGTTGAATATGAAACCTTTCTTGGTACGCGATCATAAATTACGTGACAGCTGATACTGTATGTATGTAGAACTACCGCGGTATTCCTGTGTACGACCTGCAATACATAATTATATCTGTGGTATAGCACGGACTAACGAGGATTCGTATAATAATTATTTGTCGCTTGAATTTTCCAATAAGAAGTTAACCGGAGAAAAGACAAAACTTGCGGATATTGCATGTATTTGGACATTGGGAGCGTCAGTTCACGGATTTCACAGGCCTTTTAAATTGCGGGATGCGAAATTGCTTTGGTCGTACAGTCTCAGTGTAGTGGGAAATGAGGCCCTAGGATAGGTTCAGACTCATCTACATACTTATAGATCTGTATACTATAT
>JAACJT020000013.1:9551997-9593198 GCA_009936485.2 Gymnarchus niloticus | reverse complement strand
TCCATCCATCCATCCATCCATCCATCCATCCATCCATCCATCCATCCATCCATCAATCAATCATCTAACGACGTATCCTGGTCACGGTCAATGCAAGCCTATCCCAAGCAGTACAAAACACAAGGTTGTGGTATGTCTTGGATGGCATTGCTTTGTTTTAGTACTTGGTTTGGTTGTTATTCAATATTTAATAGTAATTCAGACATGGTTTTCTACTCTTCTGCTTCTTTCCAAAATGCCCAGTTTTAAATCACAGGTTTTTGTATAGTTCACAAAATATACACCTGAAAAACCTTAATTTTGCCCTACTGTGTGGTGTTATGCATGGTAGAGCTCTAGAGGTAACCACACCTTCATCTTAAGTAGTCACATGGAGGGTCCATAAGCAAGTACAGATTTTTATCTTGATAATCATCTGTATGCTCTACATGTAGCAACAGATCCTCATCTCACCATAAAGCTAACCAAGGTCTATGCCATCTCTTCTCATTTCTTTTCAAGCCTACCGCTTTGATGGTAGAACAATGATAGAACAATAGAACAATGATAGACGATAGAACAATGTAAATGGCAGCCTTGAGAACATTCAAGTGAGATTCACGGCATCGCTGCAAAACAGTCGGATCCAGTTGGGCCAAATGTGTTGTTCTGGATAAAAAGAGCGTGGTAATCTGATGAATTACATCTGTATTTGCTCATTTGGCAGATATATTTGCCCAGAGCTACTTTAAGGTCGCAAACACAGTGGTGCATTGGATACATGTATAAAATTATAGGTTATAAATACACAGATGCATTCAGTACAATCTGTGTATGTGCAGCATTCCTAGTTATAAGTAGCTGTTGCATAGATTGTAACTTACTTATGTCCTGACAAAAGTAAAAATATTATCTATAATGCATAAGACAATATCTAAGAGCAAAAGAAGTCTGCCTGTGTCAAGACTCTGAGCATGAAGAAAACAGTCAGGAGAAACAAGCTGTCAACACAATGTACACTAGGTAATGAAATATAAATGAGCAAATGGTAAACAACAAGTTTGTTTTTTAGGGACTCAGAAAGCAAATGGCCTGAGTATTGCTCTTTGGTCTCCCATCTGGTGTGTGGTCTGGGTTACTGTTCTTGAAACAAAACAGAACAGCACAGTTTATAGATAATGTGGGCAAATGAGAGTCAGGCCATATTAATCAGTACCGTGAACCTTGCTCACCCAAGACCGACGTAAGCCATACTGCCCTGACCTCACGGTATACAAATGTGCTCGGTTAATCGTTTGGCCGCAACGTCAGCATTCCTGGGTGATTTTTTTGCTTGAAGAGGGTTTGAGTCTTTCTATGAAGAATAATAGGAATTCATAATAAATCCTGACTGAGGGGGTGGGTGTTGTTCTGGCACTGGGAGGCCATGGCCAACTTGATGTGATTGTGATTTCTGATGCTTGAGAAAAGTTGAAGACCCTTGTCTGGATGAATGAAGACCCCACAGTTGAAGCAAGACAGCCATGTCTGGACCTGTCAAAGATGTCCAATAAGATCTAACTGAGGGCTTGTTCAGTGTCACCTAGATTAAGTAGGGATGAATGAAGGATCTAATGATGTGAAGTGTTACTAACAGATCCATACATATAAAGGTAGAGGATTGAGAGCTGTGGAGAACTGATGGTTTCAGAAATTCAATCGAGTGATCGGAGTGGAACTCTGACTCAGTGCTGAAGGAGTTTATTTCAGTGCTCATTCTAGAAGTGAAAATTTGAAAGTTGATTAGCAAAACATACACTGATGTACATACTATACAGGAAGAGAAAGCTGGAGCTGGGCCTATGATTGTAAAGTAAAATCAGGATACAGGCATGGTATTTTCAGGCTTGAGACATGGTGGCTCAATGTGTAGCACTGTTACCACAAAACTCTCACCAATAGGGGTTTGACTCCTGTTTCTGCTGTGAGTGTGTGGAGCATATTCTCCCTGTATTGTGTGGCAGTCGTCTGGATGTTCCTGATTCTTTCTGCAGTCCAAAGATGTAAAGCTACACTATATTGTGTTTGTGTGTATTTATACACTCTGGGGGGGACTGCCTTCTGTCCTGGATAAGCACCTGCTACTCTGTCCAGAAATAGTGGTTTGACGGTTGGACATGTGGTTTTGTGGGGAAGGAGGTTAGGAAGAAATGTGGGGAATTTTGAGGTCTTGCGCCCTGCATTTAGTAATAGAATGAGGTCCCGGAGTCAGCAAGAGTGAAATCTGGGATTGTTAATGTGGTAAACCACATGTACATGGTACCCACATGATCTATGAGCTCTGGCACAAGTTTATCAGTAATCATAAGCTGGACGGCAGCCATCTCAAAGAAAAGAACAATTTCCAGGAGTCATTTAGCAGTCAATAGTCTCTTTTGGAAGAATGTAGTCTTGGCAAAGGAGACAGTTGAGTGGCATGCTAGAGAGAAACACAAACCTTCAGCAGATCTCATAATCTCGTGTTTATTTTTGCCAGGCTGTTCACTGTTCAGTGCCGGTGTTGTGTGGTACTAAGCCATCACAGTTTTGTTTGGCCAGGGTACTTTTCAGCATCCACATTATGTCTATGACCTTTTGACGACACTTTTAAGCTGAATCTGTTTTAATGTGTGGGATGCTACATATATATTCTGTTTTGAATATCCACTCCATCATTTTACATGACTTGGTGGCGATAGAAAAAAAGAGTGTAAGAAAGTGTAGAACCCCCTTCGGGTGCCTGATCCCTGTCTGCTCTGGTGTGGCACTCATCCGTTACAGCTGACTCGTTACATAAATTAAGAGATTTGTTACATGGCTCTACTATTAACAATTGTAATACCAGGCCTAACAGATAAAACAACTGTCAAACATTTGAAATTAATGATGATATATAATCTTTTGTTTTCATTTTAATGAGTTGCGTAGAAGATCCATGATGTAATGAAGAAGGAATTTGTCTAAATAATGCATATCGAAAACAGGGATGTAAAAAAAATGCTTATTATAGTTTGTACCTAAATGAACTGGCAGTCTGAACTGAAATTATGTGATAATTCATTGAGGACCCTCTCTTGATGTGCTAAAATAATTATTACATAATTGTGCAAATCAGCATTTAAGCAGATCACCATGACCAAGTGTGAACCCATCTTATACATTAATGTATGAAGTGTGGAAAAAGTTTGGATTACCTATAAAATATTTTTGGTAGAGGGTAGCACAGTGGCTTCACGCATCCCGGGTTGTGGGTTCGAAAACCCGTGGTGGGTGGGGTATTGCCAGCATTGATTGGTAGTTCAGGATACTCCACCCACCATGGGTTTTGAAGGTTCATTTGTCTCCTCCCTAGCCTTCACCCTGAAAGGGCCACAGGGTTTAACCCCTTTAATGCCATTCATCCTGACTGTAATCTTCTTATTTTCCATGGTTATGGAGGCAAGCGGAATGGGCGAAGCAAGAAGTGGAAAGAGATGCTGAAACTGCCACACATCAGCCAGTGTGAGGAGCTGAGGAGGACAATAGGTACGTGAACTGGGAAAGGGGTGGCTGGAATCTACACTGAGAGCACAGGAGGCATTATAGATGCAGGTCACATGATCAGTTTGATCATCATGCAAGTCGTTATGGTTCACATATGTGATGGAGGAAAGACAAATGTGGTTTTGTCTAAAGATATGATGTACCCCAAACTCTCTGACCTCGTTAGATAAATCAGATGCCTTTACTTTACAATTCAATTACAGCACTGGTCAGTTTTCTCTATGTACCACTAAAGTTAAAATCGTCACTTTAAATTTTTCTAGTTTCGGTGACTGCAGTAAAAAAAAAAAAATGGTTTGTGGTTCCCAAAAAGATTGTGATCAGGGTGACGATCCAGTGGCATTTTGATGTCCTAGCTGAGAGTAAGGAGCCACCAACCTTGGAAGAGGTTCACTGAGAGGAAGCACTCAGATAACTTATCGTAGGAAAGGGTACAACACCCATCTGTGAGATTAGAGGAAGTGTGGAGGTCGGATACCCACTGTTGCCAGTCTCCTATGCTCCCGTAGAACGTTCAGTGTCTTCACTTGATGCACGCTCTTATCCAGAAACACTCCTGTACCTTTTCAATTTATTTCTAATTGATTGGTAGTTTGGAATACTCCCACCCACCACAGGTTTTGAAGCATCATTTGTCTCATCACTAGTACATAGTGCTTATTCTCTTCCATTAGTGTCAGAATGACACATTTTTCCCTACTGCTACTGTGTGCCAGCACCTCTTTCTCCTTCAGCATTTATGCATTGTTGTAAACAAAGTTTCTTGTTTCACAGACTTGCGAAGGCTGAGTGTGTCATCGTCACAGTATTTAGTGGGAAACTGGTCTCTGTTCGAATGCATTTTGGAGATGAGTCACGGTAAACTGTGCTGTTCTTCGGATGCTGGGCAGCGGGCTGGAGTGTGTTGTCACATAGGGAGGTGCGGCTGCTCAGTATCAGCTAGCAGCAAAACAGACATCAGCAGCCTGTCTAATTACCCATGTCTGGTTACTGTTTCTGACTGCGATCAGGCTGCAGTGATGCAGAATGCAATCATCTCTCGAGCTCATTGTCGCATATGAACAGGAGGGCTACAATCGGTGTTTTTTTTACTGACTGATATATTACAGTGGGAGTAGAAAAGGTAAAAATGATATGTCTATCATATGAAAAACAACAGCAGTTTAGAATAGCGTGTGGAAAAACTGAAGTTTCCCAGCAGTGACAAGATCCACAGGATGCATTTTTTTGAGGACTACAGCAGGGAATATGTATGGGCATCTTCGTGGTGTGATGGGTAGGTGAGCCAGACGACTTTCGAATAGCTTAAACAAGCAGCCGATACACCCTGCAAGCTTGACCACTGCCCTCTGGCCTCTTTCTCATATATATACAGAGCGAACTTACTTTGCATTGGTCTCCGGTGATAACGCGTTACTTTTGCGGCTCCTCCTCTGACCTAGTCCCTCCCAAGCAGTTCTGTAAGCTGGGACACAACTGTTTTACTTGTGGATGCTCAAGACGTCATCTTAATGCAGCACGTACACCGTCTGGGAAACGGCTTTTGTTGCATTTCTTCCCAAATGTTGTCGTGGGCTCACGAGAACAAATGTTAGCAAGCAGCGTTCAAGTCATGCCAAGGGACGGGACATAAGGAAGAGGAAGGAGTCAAACTGGAAAGTGCTATCTGTGAATGGAGAGGTCTTCCGTTAGCAAGCAAAGACTGCACTAGCGATATAAAATGAGGTCACTGTTTCTCCCCTTCAGATTCACTTCTTCTCAGCTACTCTCTCTCTCCCTTTCTCTTTCTCGCGTTCTCTTCTTTCTATTCTCAGAAAGTAACAACTGAACCTTCTTTTTGTTTGAAAACCTGCTTTATGAACAGAAGGGTACTGAATAATTATGCTGTCTGTAGAGGGAATAGAGGGGATTCTCTCCTTTCAATTTGATCCTCTCTCAGTATATCTCTCCAGAACAGCACTTCCTCACCAGACTCTCCTTGTCTCTCAGTCTGGGTCTCTCTCTTCAGAAAGGGACTACTCCAGCCTGTGTGAGAAGCAGCCTATCGGCCGGCTGCTCTTCCAGCAGTTCTGTGACACGAGGCCCCGGCTGAAGCGCTACATTGACTTTCTGGACGCAGTGGTAAGGAGGGTACCTACGCCTGACCTCACTTTCAGGGTTACATGAACCACAGCCATAAGGACTATTAGCCAGCAGTTAGTCTGTGGTCTAAACCCAATAGCCACTAGTGATTAGCATAACACTGGGCATTTTTAGCTGCTGACACTGGGCCTCTTTCCTCAACAGGCCGCATATGAAGTCGCACCAGATGAGAAAAGAACAGACTGTGGCCTGAACATTTTACATACGTACTTTAACAATGGGGTACGTGCCAGCAAGTACCCACCGCACCTTACGAAATGTTTTCACGTCCTCCACTCTGCTACTCACAAACCTGCTTGCTCATGCTGCGCCTTGCATTTATTACAACACTTTGGGGTGAACATGCCCCTCTGGGGACATTCCACGAGAGCATCTCCATTGTGTCTTGACCTGGGATTACGAGGCCGGGTATGGCCATTACGTTGGGCATTTCGAGGGCCGCAAACAGCTAATGGGAACTGGTAGCACACAGGCAGGTTTACACACGGACATGCGGTACCTTCAGTTTCCCAACCTCCAGTCACTCCACACCGCTGTTCCTGCAGGCTACGGCCCACCTACCAGAAATATCTCAGGAAGTGGTGAGAGACTGCCAGGAGAACCTGGAGCAGAGTCCATGCAAAGAGCTGTTCAAGGAGTGCACCAGGTATAGATGCTCAACCATCATCTGGCAGGATCTGCCTGGACACGTGGATGTCGGTCTGCAGCCTGTGGTTAATATGCTGTTTGGTGAGCTTAAATTAACACTACTGGGTAAGTTTATGTTTAACATGGCTAAGCCACAGCGACATGGGATTTTCCCAGTCGTTTTTGGGAGTTCTGCTGTTTGGCTTGCAGGTTCTGTTCATGCTGCTTATTTATGCCATGTCGTCAGAGTGAGCCCTCTCGACCCATGATCTGCGGCACCTGCCGACACACCTGTTAAGCTGTAATGGTTGCCGTTTTGCTGTTTCTCCTCTTATGTGTACATGTTTGTATCCCTGGTGAAATGTGTGTCACAGGTTAAAGACAGTGTCAGCTTTTAGAGTGAGCTGGTATTTTTCCTGATGGCTGGGACTATATGACATCATTCCACCTTGGTGTTAGTGAGCAACCATTTTGATTTAACTACGCCCGACACACCCCGGAATTTTTGGATCGTTTGTTAGGTGGAGAGAAGTTCATTTCTGTTAGCACTTCATCTTTATTAAATGTCATCTTTGAATTTTGTTATGGTGTGTATTTCTGGGCATCTTGTTACAAATTGATTCTGAATCATTCAGAGTCCAAAAGTTTCTGTGTCTAATATGCTGTCAATTTGCTCACAGTCCTTAAACCTACGGACTAAATGTGAGCCCTTGAACACATTCACACATGGCGCTTTGTTCCCTCAGACTTAGGAAGATCCGAGGAGCTCCAGGTCATGTTCTGATGTTCCGTAACATTCAGCCACCCCTGATATTACGGTTTATGTTCCCGTGTTTTCTCCCGCCAAGAGAACTCTGTCATTTGTTGCCTCAGGTTCAAATGCGTACTGTGCAACCTGCAGCACTACCAGTAGGCAGGCGCCTGTTTAAATCACCACACTGATATTCATGTTAAAAAGCTTGCTGTCCGCTAATGCACTCGCATGTTTGCTGAAGGTTCACGGTGTTTGCCCTTTGTGCCATTTTTCGTTAATCATTATTGCCACATGGCAAACAGGTAGGATGTAGTCGCGGGAAAAGTAACTCTTGAAATACATATATAGAATTGCGTTCTGGGAATTTCAAAAATCCTGTTTGTTTGTGCTTGAGTCCTCATGGTTTCTTTTGTTGAGCCTGTTTTCTTAAACTTTTGGGTGGTCCTGATTAGACTATTTTTTTTATTTGTCCTCTGTCTCTTTCTCCGCTTTCCATCTCATTTTCGTCCACTACGTCTCTGTTTTCGTCTGCTGTCTTGACACATTCACAGTGTCGGGCATCATCTGTGTTCTTCGGTTAACGTGAGCAAGCATGTTTGCTTAGCGCCTCCGTGCAAGACTGAGCGTCGATCCTGCGGGAGAGTGGGACGATGTCCCCGGTGCGACTGCATATATAGCCATGCCCTTTCACTCCTGATGTCTAGCATTTCCCGTACCCCAAAGAGCACATACCCAAACCCCCTAAAATACAGCACTCTTTGATCTGTCTGTGCATGGCTTCTAGATTATTCCATCCATGTGAAGTTAAATATCTCTTCTATAATTACGTAGAATTTGCTTTGCATGTAGTTGTTTTAGTTAATGTATTTCTTGATCTGGTCCCTGCATCAGTCATTCCGCCCTTAACACAGGTTTGCAAAACAATTCTAGTTGCAGCCTTAAGGTTTACTGGGCATTAAACCTGGTTTTAGATAAGATATGGTAACTCACTGTTGATATTTGTAATACAGGAAAAAGGCAAACCAGAGCTCTGCTAATGGGCAACAAACCAGCAGTGTAACTTCAGATGCAAGGTGTTCCTTACTTCTGTCTCTTGGCTGTTATGCATAGTGATTGGACAAGTGAGGCACTGAATGTGGTTTCAGAACCTTGTGGTGGTGTATCGCCAACACTGATTGGTTAATTCAGGATACTCCCACCCACCATGGGTTTTGAAGCCTCATTTGTCCCATCACTAGTCATTCACACTGTGTTCTGTGTTGCTGCTGAATGATGTCTTAGTCTCGTTCACACGCAGTCCATGTGTCTTCTCTGCCTCAGGATCATACACCAGTACCTCAGTGAGGCGCCGTTCTCCAGCTATCAGGAGACCATATACTTCTCTCGCTTCCTGCAGTGGAAGTGGTTAGAGAGGTGAGTCTGTATGTGTGTGGGGGTCTTTCACAAAGAGGTTCTTTTAAAATTTTTTATTCAGTTGTGCACATCACAGAAGGATATTTTTGCACAACTTCTACAGAAACGGCATACCTTTCTCCTCTGCAACAAGAGTTATAAAGCTAAAATGACCATTTCTGAATTTATCTCTAGGCAACCTGTAACCAAAAGCACTTTTCGGCATTACAGAGTCCTAGGGAAAGGTGGGTTTGGAGAGGTAAGTTTGCCAGGTCTGTGACGGGTGTCTCTGCGGGCCTTGGTTTTCTTATGATGATGGAAGCCCCCCCCCCAAATCTCTTCCTCAGGTTTGTGCCTGCCAAGTTCGAGCAACTGGTAAGATGTATGCTTGCAAAAAGCTGGAAAAGAAAAGAATAAAGAAGAGAAAAGGTGAAGCCATGGCGTTAAACGAGAAATGCATTTTAGAAAGAGTTAACAGTAGCTTTGTAGTAAGTACTATCTTTTTTATAATACTGTTCTCCAGATATGTCAGGGTCACCTTTTGAGCTTCGGTTCTGCAGCTCTTGAAGTACTTTAAAATGAGATGAATTTTCGTGGGCATTTACAGTTTGTAATGGAAGTGTTCATCTGCAACTCTACCTACGTCTGTCCTTGTGTACAATCAAGCAAAAGAATCGTCAGCTGTAGTGTGTAATTTTTTTTTTTTTTTGTCTTATAAAGTGACTCAGGTGTTGAGTCAGGAAAGACTTTGTTTTGCCCTGATGTTTTGTTTAAGGACAGGTACGTTCTGTTGTACCTGTATGCAATTTCTTAGCAGCATCTCCAACCCTCTTGCATGCTGTTGGCGTTAACCCATGCTGACAGGTGCTAACAATAGCTTTCTGCTCCTGTACCCCTTAATGTACAGCAAAAGCACTGTTTCCTACCAAAACCAGCATAAGGGGAAATGTCAGGTGTTGCACTCTAGGACCAGCACCATCCCTCCCATTTGTCCTCCACCAATGACAGTGGAAACTGATTGAATTCGCTGTGGCTCAAGAGGCCCATCCTGCGCTCAGTGACAACAGCACCCCTTACTTGCGTTTTAGCAGACATGAACGATGCTCGGTAATGGTGCGTCACGAGTTGCTAGCTTAACCGGCTGAATGTTCATCAGTGTTCGTCAGACGATGGATGGATATCATTCTTCGGAAATTTCACTGGCTAAGAGCTGATTTGGATAAATGTTGTTGTGATGGCTACACTGTGTACTTGTCCCCCCATCCTGATGACATAGGCGGCTTTGCAGGTGGTCTGGCGCCCCCTATGGCTGAAATCTGGAGTGAGCCTTGCAGGATGGTCCCTCAGTGTACTTTGCTCTCCCTGTATCCCCCCTGCCTCCTCCCCAGGTTAGCCTGGCCTACGCCTATGAGACTAAGGATGCCCTCTGCTTGGTGCTGACTATCATGAACGGTGGAGACCTAAAGTTCCACATTTACAACATGGGGAATTCGGGCTTTGACGAGCAGCGTGCCGTCTTCTACGCAGCCGAGATCTGCTGTGGGCTTGAGGACCTGCACCAGGAGAGGATTGTCTACAGGTTGCCTCCTTACTCTATGGTGCAGGTGACATCGTGTAACACTCTAAACTAAATGAAGATGATGCAAAAATGTGACTCAGCAGCGCTGCCGGTGGGCACTTGTGTAATAGCACAGGGTATTCAGCGTTAGTGGTTCACTTTTCCTTAAGTTGTTGCTTTGAGCTTGATGTTACATAGGTGCAGATACCATGAATATTTAGCATCATTAATGGGCACCTTTTTGTTAACAAGCTTGGAGGTTCTGTCTGTCAAAATAGTCACGTTCACTTGTTCCTCCACCCTCAGGGACTTGAAGCCTGAAAATATCCTCTTAGATGACCGTGGTAAGAGATGTCTTTTTTTTAACTGCGTGTCATACAGTGATTTTGCTGTTTTGTGTCTGTCTATTGGAGCTTTGACAAAGACCATGTGATGCTTGTATAAGTGGTGCTGCAGCGATGTGTCATCTCTGGCTCATCCAAAGGTTTTTAATGGGACATCCACAGGTCAGTGATGGGTCCTCACCTCTTTGCTCCTCCACCCTTCAGGACACATCCGGATTTCAGACCTGGGGCTGGCAGTGCAAATCCCGGAGGGGGACACGATACGAGGGAGGGTGGGCACGGTGGGCTACATGGGTAGGCCTTGTCTTGGTACGACGGGGCAGGCTTCAGGGCAGCATGCTTATTGGCTTATAAGGCACCTACGCAATGTGTCATTTTACACTTTCAATAATTTGCACAGACTGACGTTCCAATGAAGAGGTCCGCCATAGCCTGCCTGAAAAGACATGCTTAATACATGAAAGTTAAAACCAGTCGTGCTAACTATCACCCCCTTCACAGCCCCAGAGGTGGTGAAGAATGAGGCTTACACCTTCAGCCCAGACTGGTGGGGCTTGGGCTGCCTGCTCTATGAGATGATCCAGGGACAGTCGCCATTCCGGTGCCGTAAAGAGCGTGTCAGGCGTGACGAGGTGGACCGCCGTGTGTGTGAGGACCAGGAGGTGTACTCCGACCGGTTTTCTCAGGAGGCCCGGGACATCTGTAGGCTGGTGAGAACGTTTTAAACCTTTGGCGCAGAAAGCTTGTGAATTATTACATACAGAAGAAAATTTAAACAAAGCCACTTGTTTGTACTGAAATCACACCCCCTCTTTTAGTGAAAAATGGTTTGTTCCGCATTGGTTCTGCTTTGCTGTATAGTTCAATATTCCATGGTTCTAACTGGTATTAAACTAGGTTTTGTGCTTATTAAAAATACTGTGCCAAAAACAGATACAAGCACAAAATGTACAGAGAAGCAAAAATGTAATCAGGAACAAACTTAAAAATTTAATTTCTGTGTTTTAATGTTGTTGTTTAGGGTTTCAAGATAGCTGTATTTCAAAAATTGTTTATTAAAAGCTGAGACTGAGGTGTAACATACCCTGCCTCAGGTGATCCATCAGATCTATGCTGGTGTTCGTGTCAGACACACAGTCTCAGCAAATGTATTGCATAGGTCAACATTCAGAACTAACAACACTATTGACAGCAGGCAAGGTTCATTCGTCAGTGCAGTCGGTGTTCGACTTACAACTGTGATGTGAACCAGTCATATTTGATTTTGTTGTAAGTTGAAAACTGTAGAAGTACTGAGGTGCATATATCTATAGATTAGCACTGTATACTGCGTAGTAAGCAGTATTGGAAAAGTGATCAGTTGTGAGTAGGCCTGCCATTGTATGGTTTAATTTCTTCTATGACCGTTTGTCATCAGATGAAACTTATTGGTAAGTTCGCTGTAAGACTGAGTGGTCATAGGTCTCGAGGTCACAAGCTGAGGATAGCTTGTATTTCAAGACTTTGGGTTATGTGACCTTGTGAACCCTCTGATCCAATAGCTGCTGGCAAAGGAGCCTGTGACACGGCTGGGCTGTCAGGGCGGGGAGGCGGCAGAGGTCAAACAGCACAGCATCTTCAAGGGCATCAACTTCAAAAGGCTAGAGGCCCACATGTCGGACCCGCCATTCATCCCTAATGTGAGTATTTGATGCCTCCTCTCCCGGAGTTATTTACACAGGAGACAGGTAGGGGGTGTAGTTGTTACTGAGGCCCTGCACAAAACTCTTGAAGAATCAAAGAATTTAGTGAGGACAGAACTGGATGTCTGTCCTGATGGTAGCCCGTGGAAATTACATGAAGTGTATATAATTGCTGTTTTACTCATGAGTATGGTAACTCGTTAGATCTTATCGAAGTCATCTGGAGTTGGTGCAGTGCTTTATGAGGTACAAGTGGAAAATGGAGAGCTTTATAAGTCTATGGTTCATACAGATTACAGTGATGAGGCACTGTGTGACTGAGGCCAGGAGCTCTGTTCTTTAAGCGTGACGGATGAGCCATTGTACTGTGATGTGTTATCTCTCTGCCAGTAGGGGTCAGTGTTCATTCCACTCATACAACGAGACCTCCTGCTCTGCCCATGTGTTTGTCCTCTCTCAGCCACGTGCTGTTTACTGCAAAGATGTTCTGGACATTGAGCAGTTCTCTACTGTCAAAGGAGTGAATTTGGACCCTAATGATGACAATTTCTACCACAAGTTTGTCACGGGAAGTGTCTCCATCCCCTGGCAGAATGAGGTACTGCAGCCTAATAAAAAACCATGGTTCAGCCTGTCTTTTTTTTTCCTTTTATTTCTGATTCTACTACTCAATTAGTTATCAAGCCTTGGTTACCTGGTGGAGGTATGCAGGGAATAGGGAGGTTGTGACTCTAACAATGGAGTGAGGAAAAAGGTTAGAAAATTCATGGGTTTTACAGAAGAGTAATTAGCGTGTGTTTTCACCATAAATCTCATTAACAATCCATCCAGCCATCCGTCTTTCAACCACTTATTCTGGTCAATATCTTAGTTGGGCCTGGAGCTTTTCTAAGACAGCGTAGGGCACAAGGCTAATGCACACCAAGAATGTGATACAAGTTTATGGTAGGGCACATCAGACACACACACACACACACACTTTATGGGCAATTTTGGGTCACCAATTAGCCTAACTGCATGTCTTTGTACTGTGAGAGGAAAGCAGAGTACCCAGAGGAAAGCAGTGCAGCATGGAGTAAACATACTGTACACAACTCCACACACATGGCAGAGGTGGAATTTTAACACTCAACTCTGGAGGCGTTGAGGATGGTTTTGTGGGCTCATGGTGTCTGCTAATGTCAATGCTTTACAAAGCCTGTGGTTGTGTGCGTTGCCATTAAACCCGCCTTCTGTTGAACACAGATGATCGAGATGGAATGCTTCAAGGAGATCAACGTGTTTGAGAAAGATGGTGCTCTGTGCCCTGATCTGGACCTGAGTCAGGCGGACCCCACACCCAAGAGGGGCTTCTTCCACAGGGTCTTCAGGAGGGAGGTTAGTGGTTATTGATGGTGCTGAGGAGACAGTGGGAAAGGACCATGGGTGAGCCAGAGACGTTGGTTCTGGTGGTCTTTAGAGGTCTGCTGACTGGTACTTCAGACTGATTGCTGTCTCTCTGAGGTGCTGTGATTTATTTTTTTCCCTCTGTCCTCCCCAAGGTTTGCTTTAAGAGCGGCTACAGCGATGATGAAGAGGATCCGTCCACAGTCTGAACCACTGTCTGCCAGAATGCTGCAGCCTTAAATATTTACTGTATTTATGAACTGTATTTCAAATGTATTACAACTAATGAAAAAAATTGAGTTGAGCAATTTTATACATTTTTACTTGAATTATATTTAGGTAAAGTTTGTAGTATTAAAAAGCCATATAAATAGCACTTGAATCCAAACAGATTTTATTCCTGCCTCTTTTAGACTAAGTATCAAAACGTATGTTTGTTTATTAATTTCTGTAAAGTGGTATGTGGCCTGTCGGTTTATTTTTGAATGACGTTGGGCTAATAGGTCCTGTCAGATATGACTGCCTCTTCTCAGAAGCACCCCTCACCGCTGTCTCTCTGATGACACCATTCATCACTGTCAGGCCGGTAGATGTTTGACTGGCATCACCGCTGTATGTCGCTGCCGTACGCACCGTCCCAATGCAGCGTTCTTCTGGACGTTCTTCAGGACTGAAAATACTCCTTTCCTTATTTGGTTTCTGGAAGGAGAATCCAAACATATCTTAATTTCTTTGATGTATTTTAATTCAGTAACCTCATCCTTAGCAATGTGATTTAAAAAAAAAAAAAAAATGTAATTTTATGCAAATCAATGGCATGCCAGGTTTGTGGTGCCGGAGATACCCTTGAACAATTCAATATGTGGAATAGGATCTTTGGAATTATCATTTAACTGTTAATTGGGTGTACCTCTGCCTCAGGGAAATGAACAGGACAAAGGAAGCTTGCATATATAGGTCACATGATCTCCCTGCTGTACTCTTTACTGTTAAATCTCATTGATGTGAATGTAAGGATTGTTCTAAGCCTTTCTTTGAACTAGGACAATGTTCTGTTCTGAAATCACATTTCAGGTGATTTTTGAAGCGGTGTCATTCAGCTTATTTAAAGCAGGCCTTTCCAGGGCTTCCTGTTAATATCGGTCACATGTTTGCTCTTTTTGTTCTGAAGAGGTGAGCAAAACAGATCGATCTGTGCTTTCTGTGGTTATCATTCCGTCATTACACTCGTCCTCTTCATGACGTATGAGCTCAGATATCAAAATATTTTACCTGAGTGAAGGAATCTGTCCTTGGAAAGGGAGCTGAAAATACTAAAACAAATGTATATGTGAGTATGTCTATGGAAAGCCAGTAACTTGGATCTGGTTGGTTGTTTAGTGTAATAAAAAATTGGGCTTGTTTTATTACATGCAGAACAGAGATGGCAAGACAAAGTTTTTTGTATTGATATCATTTGTAATGTCCAGATGTTTCACTATCAATTTCGTCCCCTCAACATGCTGTCTCCTGCCCTGGGTAAATGCCTGAACGAGGCAGAATATCGGTAGGGACCCTCAGAGAATTCGGACCTGCAATCTTTTAGTCCCTATGACGCCTTCTGGCTATTCTCAGGCTGTCTTGCTGAAAGGATGGTGCCAGGCTGCTGTCAGTTTCCATGACGAGGAGCGAATGGCTTGTGATGGAGCAGCAATTAGGCACCCTTCCCAAAATGTCATTACCAGTGTGAAATACAGCTAATGTGCATCTCTGCAGCACACATGCTTTTAGTGTTTATATTTCCAGTTGGAAACATTCACAGGTTTACCTGCTCCCCCTGAGTGCTGCTCCAGAGTTAGGATGATATGACATTAAAAAGCAAAAGCACTCTTTTCCATTTCACTGGGCCAGATTACGCTGGGGACACAGCTATTGGGAGATGTTGCCAGTGTGAGAAAGGTTCAGACAATGTGTGTGCTGTTGTACAGTGAACCCAGCCATAATAAGCCAATCTACCTCTCTAATTCTTATTCTTCTGTGATCTCATCCGTCTCAACATTTGAACCCAGGACCTCTGTTAATTTAGCAGTTCCCACGGATGTGTAAAAAAAGCTTGTACTTTTGAGCTATCAAATTTTATATGTAATCCTCATAAAATATGTTCCCTTAATGTTTCTGTGAGGGCCCTAGGTTGAGCAGAGAAGCCAAGACTTTTATCTGTTCATACACGGTTGAGAATAACGTGAAAAGGATGGCTGTAAGGGTGACTCGACTGCAGCCATGCGGTTCGGGTGGTTCCGGACTGAGACGCTCCAGAGTTGTCAGTGGCATTCGTACCCTGCCTTCCTAGAGAGTGCAGCAGTAATGACCAGAATGCCTTAGGAAGTTTGTGGATGAGAAGAGCGTGTGACTTGGAAGGACGAGGCTTTTTGTTTCTCTTTCAGCCAACCTGTGTGTACCCAGGGCCCAGAGCCATCCCTGCATTCCCATCACCGCCGAGGCAGTCATGTAAGCAGCCATTTTGGAAAATGATGCCCCTCGTTTGTATGTAAATGGGTATAAATTATTTCCTGCTTGTGTACCTTCTCACCAGCGTTTTTATAAGCCTTCTCAAACATAACTATTATGTTACACCTCTTCCAAGTCCAGTAACTGGATGAGACCAGCAGTATGGTCAGTTTCCCAACAGAAATGTCAAAGTGTGAAGAGGGAACCCAGTTTAGGCCATCTGCTGCTTTTCAAGGCAGTAGTCTAGTGCCAGTTCAATGTTTTTTTTTTTGTTATCATGCACTTAAGAAATATTTATCAGTGGGATTTATCAGTGGGACACAACCAGCATACCATATTTTGCTGAGAGAAATGCCTTTGGCATATGTGAATATCTGCACAAAATGAAGTACAGATCATGTCTTGTTTTCTTTTCCTAATAAAGAATGTATTAGCATATGTTTTTGCATTCTGGGTTCTGATTTCTACATTATATTCATGACTCAATTGGGAGCATCTCGATAAGGGGATGTCCACTTATAAGACACAACATCCCCTTCTATTCTGGGAAGATATTGGTGCCTATAAATGGTTTTCCGTACTAGGTTTTGGAGGCCAAATGGATTATGCGTAATTTGTAAGGTAATGCCATTGTATTAATCACTCAATACTCTTAGTAACAGCAAACAGAAATCACTGAAAGTTACTATGCATTTGTTAAATGTCTTTTTTTAGGTGACCTTATTAAACATCCAAATGTAACTTGTAATTTTAAAATGGTTTTGTTTTAATAATGTATTTCTCTGAGGAAGATGATGGTCAGGAGAAGCTTTCTGTCTCATTGTATAATGAGATTCAAATCTCTCCCCTTATATACCAGAACCTCAAAGCACTATTACCTCATGAAACAGAAGACGTATATCTTTCATACCAGTACATCAAAGCGCCATTATATAATGTACCATAAATCTTTCCTCTTGAACATCAAAGCAGTATTGCCCAATGAAACAGGAAGGCCTCCTATTATATACCACTGCATTAAAGCACCATTACGAAATGTAAAATGAAGTTTTCATGTTTTATACCACAATTATAAAAGAACCAATACATAATGTAAAATAAAGATTCTTATACAGCATACCACCACTTCATTGACAAATGGCAGTCATAATTCAACCAGGCAGTAATACATGTGGACTGGGACGATGGAGGTGCAGATATTTCTTTGTGGAACATTCCAGATGAACCTAATACTGAAAAAAGAAACAATAATGTTAGGTCAGGAAAGGCCTTGTAAAATATCATATCCTTTTCAGGCCATTTCAAAATGTAGAACTAAATTTATGAAATTAATTAATTTTCAGGTTACGTTTAGTAGTCAGTGATCCCACTGATAACCTGTGAGTAATTATTTTCTCCATTCACTGGTTAATTGTCTCCACAACATAATATACACAACACACACACAGACACACACACACACCACCTTTTCGTAAAAGCTTTTAAAAGGCCAAATAAATGAATGTCTGGAAGGACATGGCTATACATATCACTATGGCAACGGAATGCCCCTGCCTCTCATCTAACTGCAGTTCAAGCTCTAAATTTTGATTTGCTGTTCGCAGCTGGCTTACTTTATTGGCTTTCAGCTAAAAGCTTTTTGCTACAGAGCTGGAGAGAGAATGATGGGGGATAGGTGGGGGGGAGTGAGAGAGCGACTGCTCACAGATGGTTGCCAAGGCAACATGACATCATGATGACGAACTTCCCCACTTAAAAGCTTTTAACCGGATCCCTTCCACGGCCCCAGGCCCCATTTCTAGGCCTCTCAACTGAGCCAGAAGGAATAGGCTGAAACTGATCAGAACAGCAGCTGCGTTTTCTTTTAAGCACAAAAGGGAAAATTTTCCTTCTTCATCTTCATCTCAAAGCAGAGAAATCTCTTTTTGCTTTTGTTGCACGAGAGACTCTTAGGTGCGTGTTTACGAAACAAGATGGCTGCCGAGGAATGCCCAAGTTTCATAGTGTCAGGTCAAGGCGAGAAGCACAGACGGGCCCGGAACTGGACAGATGCGGAAATGAAGGGCCTCGTGTACGTGTGGGAAGAGTTTGTCATCGAGCTCAAGAAGGCCAAGAGGAATGCCAAGATCTACGAGAAAATGGCCAAAAGGTTCTTTGAGCTCACAGGCGAACATCGCCACAGGGAAGAAATTAAGATGAAAATAACAAACATGACTTTCCAGTACAGGCAAGTGTAAGAGCAAACATTGCTGTAGAGTTTTTTTTTTGGGGGGTGGGGGGGATCTGTATTTACAACGCTCCCCTCCCAGCAGGGTTGTGTTTTTATCATTCATAGAGGGAGATGAATGAGGAAGGCCTTACTGTAGTTCTTATCAAGACCCACAGGGGTCACTCCATGCACCCGTGAGCGCTTGTGGAGTTTCCCTGTGTAAACAGAGCTTCCGAAGCTCCAACTGCGCACTGCCTCCTGCTCTGCAAAACTGTGTACAGGTTTTGAAGGTGGAGTTGCCTGCAGGGCATTGCCAGCCGGAATATTTGAAAGACAGAGTCAATGGAACGGCTGGAGAAGGAAGACTGCTTACATCTCTGGGGGAAGGGTTACAGTGGCCCTGAAGTACAATGTACAATACATTAAAAAGACGCAAAAAATACATTTGTTAATGCAAAAAAGAAAGCAAGAATATTAGAAAACAGAACTGCTTTTTTTTTTCCTCTTTCCTTAAGATGTTGTGCTTTTGTCACATTTTCTTTTTGCTTTTTCTTTTTTTGCATGTTCTTCATGTCTTGTGCACTGCACTTCAGGGCCACCATAACTGTCTGACCAATGCCAATTGATTTAAGGGGCCAAAGAAATTGCCTTGTCTGGTGCACCCTCAGATGGTGGTTGCCTGTACAGTCATGTGATTGTGTGTAGTCATGTGACTGTGTTTGTTCAAGGCATGCCGGCCTTTATCTTCCTTAACAGGAAAATGAAGTGCTTGACTAATGGTGGCATCCCATCACCCGAGTGGCCATACTTCAGAGCCATCGACAGGATACTGTCTCAGGCCCTTGACTCGAACGGGCCACACAGCTGTGACCTCCAGCCGACCTCGCCATCCCCAGGCCGTCCCGAGTCCAAGTCCACGCTCACTGACCTCCCCTCGCGAGGTTTCCTGCCTGAGTACACAGGATCTTCTGAGGAGCAGGAGCCTCTGGAGGAGGGAGGGCGTTCCGAGAGCTCAGCCAGCCTGCAGTCCCAGGAGTCCAGGTAACACCTGCATGATGATAATCGGCCCTGTTAAGCTGTGTATCTCAAGAATCCCAACCCTAATCCAGGTAACCTCTCTGTTAGGATGTTCAGGACCAGCTGTCGGCCTGAGTTAGGAGTCTCAGCACTTTGCAGGTGTTTTGTAGAGCGCTAACTGTGGCCCATCCCATAGGTCACCTCAGGTACCCATCAGAAGGAAGAAGGCACAGCACCTGGTGCTAAAACGAAGGAAGCTGCGTGTCCTGCAGGCCATGCTGCAGGAACAGAGGAGGGTGGGCCGCACTATGGAAGAGGTCTGCCGAGAGGTGCGGAGGGTTATTCACCAGCAGAACTTCCTCCAGGTGCAGAGTCTGCAGCTTCAGGAGCGCATGATGAACCTCCTGGAGAAGATGATCCCATCGCCGAGTCAGCCACAGCCCTGGACCTCCTCTGGAGTCAGAGAACCTGGGCCGGACCAGGCCTGATTATGCGTCATACACACACTCACATGCACTCCACCACATTCTACACTCTATGTGACACACAAATGTCAGTTCTCGGCAATGTCTAACTAGTTGCATGTACAGCAGGTATAAATAACAGCACGCTCTAGTCAAATGCCCACAGACAGTGGTAATTTTTTTCCTTGTGCTTAATATATGCATATATTTGCATACATTTTCAACCTCATGTGCTTAAATCGTCAGAGGCAATATCACACTGTGAATGTTAACATTAAAAGAACAGCAACAAAAATGTTCTATTGCTCTTGATTTTTCTGCCAGAAGGACAAAAATTCCATCTGTCCATCTTTTAGCTGCTTATTCTGGTACAGGTTGGGTTGGGTGGGGGGGCACAAGGCAAGGTGCAACATCTAAAAATTCTGAACTGGATCCCAGTCCATCACAGTACACATTTATACATACTCACATATATGGTTATTTTCTGTGGTCAGTGTGCAGACACCAGTTAGCCTAAGTGCATGTCTTTGGACTTTGGGGAGAAACTGCAGTGCCTAGAGGAAGGGGTGTAGATCTGGCTTGAAAGCTGGTAGACAACCAAAACTATTGCGAACAATCACTCTGATTGTACCCGTGTAAAGGGTTTTAGGGATATTTTCAGCTTTCCTGAAAGTTGGTCAGGTGGTATATTTACCATCCTTACATCAATCTGCACCAGTCTGAAAAAAGAACATCATGTGAATTCCAAATACACAGCACAGGTGTCATTCGAACCCCTAACCCTGGAGGGCTCAGGCAATGGTGGTACCCAGCAAATCATCATAACACAAAGATCTATTTTTATTACACCAGTAGAGTCATCTATGCAGGTCAGTGAGTGCACAAGACTTCATAGGCAAATCAACATGCTCCTATTGGTTATGTACCTAAGGGTGTCCACTGTCAATGCGTGTGTCCCAAGCCTAAAGGACATTTGAAGGTGAATCAACTCAAGAGATGACCTTGACCTTGTATGCTGCAATGATCTACACTTGTCTTACACCTGTCTTGTTGTCTTAATAGAACTACACTTAATGGTTAATGGTTGTGTTTTTGCATTAGTAAGGGTTAATTTACATTTACAGTCATGTTGATTTGGCCATAGCACTCAGGATTGTGATGTGGGGTTGTAAATATTTTAGCAAACCAATTTTCGGTTTATCAAAGCAAAAGCTGCTGTAAAGTCACAAACATAATGCCTTAAAACAGCATTCTACATCAAATATAGTCATTGGATTAAAATTGCAGTGATCCTTGGAGCTTTATGAGGAAGTGTTGGGCTGGGAGAGATATACTTATGGTTACAGCCATCTGTGCGGGGACAAGGGACTGAGTCTTGGGCTAGCTTACAAAATTGCTACTTTGGTATTAGAAGTGGAATGACAGCCTAGATGTGTTAACTCTGTATGTGGAAACAAGTCAAGTAGTGGGCTATCCTCTATGAACCTATTTTTGCGTCAGTGATACGGTATATATAAGGGCTTATATCTTATGTAAGAAAACGTGAAAGTAAGTTGTAATTTTGTCCAGGAGAGGGCAGTGTAAACACAGTTAGCGCTTAGAGAGGGAATCTCACTCTCAAGCCTTGAGCTACCACTGGTTTGGTTGCTTCAATATAAACAGTCCAGAAGAATTAGCCAACTCTGGCATCTTGTTAGCTCTAAATTCCATGACCAAAGCTGACATTTTTCCTCAGCACCTTGATGTTCACGTTGATGAAAACACTTTGATGTTCTTGATCTAGGTTTATGTCTTCAGTGATAAACATAAATAAACAGTTTTTCTCATCAATTTTTCCTGTTGTCTATATTTTACTCCTGAAGATAATCTAGAACAGTGGAAAAAACAGATGCGTGATGGAACTCACATTTTGAATGTCAAAATAATTTCAGCTAGAAACAATATACGTGCTGTTTACCTATACGTAAGATAGGTCAGGTAATTGCAATGTGCTGTGAATAGGAAGCTCGACCCCAATTCCTGCTATCCACCAGTTTAATAACTCTGCATTCCAGTGGAACGGTATTCCCACGCTGGTCCATCTCTTTCGGCAGCCTGGAGGCGGGATGTCCTGGGTCCACCCCCTCAACATTCTGTTAATACAGCTTGGCTTCTGAATCCCTTCATATTAGACCTAGCGCAGACTGATATTCTTGTGGACTGGGATTGTTACTGGCCTGTTAATTACCAGGGGTTAGGAATTTTTTTTAAGGAAAAATCTTCTGGTGTTTGTCTTCAGGAATGACACTTCAGGTGCTGTGACTATAAAGTTCCATTCCTTTCTCTGCTTAGATGGTAAAATATAATCTGTTCAGCTAATAATGAAAATTTACAATTTTGTTATGCGGTACATTTTTATTTGTTGCTTCATTCCAGTATCTGTGTGTTTAAATAGATCAGGGGTGGCCACAACGGGCCAGTGTGGGTGCAGATTTTCATTCCCACCAAGCAGGAGCCACACCTGATTCCACCTGCTTAATCAGTTGAGCTTGGCTTTCAGTGAACTCAGATGTGGCTTCTGCTTGGTGGGAATGAAAACCTGCACCCACACCGGCCCTTTGCGGATAAGATTGGACACCCCTGAAGCAGATGGTCTAAAATGGTATTGTGTGGCAACTGGACATATTATTACAGCCAGCAGGTGTTCCCATCATCAAGAAAACATATTGTTAATTGAGATTTATTAGATTCATGTTTTGATCTAACTTGCGCACCCATTATTCCATTGAAGATTTGCCAAGACTGTTGATTTTTCCGGAAGGTAAATACCCTGTGTACACGCCGCTTCGTTACAGGGCGCACACACATGCACAGGCTGAGGGCAATTTAGAGAAATCTCTTTAATTCTTTAGTGTTTTAGAGATCACTGTTAATGGATGACACCTGTTGGTTGTCACCCAGCCTTTGCAGAGCTGACAGCTAGTCTGTCACTAAATCTTAGTTATTGGCAGAATTATAGAGAATGACTTTTGAGTAATTATAGGCTTTTATAATTCTGCCAGCCATTAAAAAATAACAACTTTACTTAACATGGCCTAAAACACCTGTCATATAAACTGAGTCATTTTTCATCAGAAGGATGGTTAGAAGATGCATTAATTAAAGTTTTTCACCTTCAGAAAGGGCTCTGCACTCTCCACATATGAAAGAAGGGCCTGAGCGCAAGTCACATGGCACATTCAAAACACCACGTGGCGTGCAGTGCATGTGGTATGTTATGGCCCATTATGGAGGACGCTTGAGGAGAAGCAGTTCTTAAAATGTGTCGGTCATCCACAGACTGAGGCATATTGCTCTGGTGTGTGTGTGTGTGTGGGGTGGTTTTTTTTAAATCACATTGCGAGTGCTGTGGTATCATTTTGCTCTCTTTCTGAAAATTAGTGAAAAATCTGACTGAACAGCTATTAAGTTCTCAGACTGGTATGCTGATGTAGTGATATGTTTAACATACTGGAAGCACCTGTGTGTAGAGCTGGTAGTTGAGTGTGGTGTAGACCACAGTTTGTCATACTAAATATGCAGTGTGTAGTTTTTAATATAAAGTATAATAATATACAGTGTTGAGTGTGTTGCATTGTGTGGTGGGTAATATGCAGCTTATATTGTAGTGTGTTATATGCAGTATGCTGTATGTGGTACAGTGCGTAATGTGCAGTGCAAATCACAATGTGTAGTAGTACAGAATTTATACTACAAGTATAAATTATACACTACTATAATTTATAATGTATAGTGTGCATTCAGAAGTGTATAGTGCATTATGCAGTATATACAGTGTGTGTGTGTGTGTGTGTGTGTGTGTGTAATGTGTGATGCACGGTGTGCATAATGTACATCAGGTAGCTGGGATGCCAGCCAGTCCACAGGAGCCACCCACACCAGCATAGCTGCAGTATCCTAGCAACAGTGAGGATAGTGAGAATACAGTGTGTTGTACAGAAGTAACGAAAAGATAGGAGCAAAGTCTATGGCTGAACCACTGGATGAACAGGACTGGAGCTGATATGTCAGATAAACATGCCCACAGCCTGCCACACCCCGCCCACATATCAGCAACAATTTTCCGCAAGTACATATACACCCCATGTCTATCTAAAGGCCCAAACCTGCAGCTCCATCCTTAGTTTTTACACGAGAGTGATTTTATAGCAAACATCTGGCTGATGGTCTCTTGTTTGTACATAAGTGAATTCAACGGTCCGCATCGAGTATGTGTACGCATGGTAAAATGTTATAAAACTCAACTGAATCCATATACACACAAATTGCAAAGGCTATTTTGGAAGCAAAACAGTATGGTGCGGTGTTCTCTGAATTTTATGCTTTACAGATTCTCGAATGAAGAAACCTCGGAAATCTGCCGTTGAATATTTAAACAAGCGACTTATGACATATTCAAATATTTAAATATATATATGGACATACACACACGAGTGTATGTATTATCTGTTGTACATGAAATCAAATATTACAGGTAAAATATATTTAAGCAGTCTATCCACAAAATATATTTTGGTATGACATAGAAAGAGTGATCAGTACAAATCACCCAATAATAAATTCCAGCTTATCAAGGTGTTCAGTTTTTCTATAATTTGAAAAAAAAAAAGTCCTTCAGTTTTTGCAGGCAGAGAGTCAACAGCATTGATACTAGTATATATGTATTTATTCGTGTATTTTTAAAGGGCGCTGCATTCATTTGTAAGATTGCAAATTACCCAAAGAAATTGTTCCATTGGGAAGATTTTAATGAACACATTTGCACTTCGTTTGTGTGTCTCGAATGTGTCCAAACAGTAACTTATGTAACGCGTTCGAATGGGAAGGTATCAGATCTCTAGCTCTTTTTAGCTTGCATCCGTTTGAAGGGAGACGATTATGTGCTGGAAGCGAGGCAAATTACAGGGCATGACTTATGTGTAACCATGACAATTACTGGTCATTCTTTTATTCCAAATCAGACACACAGGATTCGGTCATCATTTTAATAGTAGTGCTGTAGACAGAGTTGGTTTATTATGTCCTTTCACTGTAGCGTGGTAATAGTAAACCAGTAAATATACAGTGGGAGGTCGTCATGTAGAATCAACCGTGTTCTGAACCACGGTTCAGGCCTCTTCAGAAGGTGCATAGGGCAGGATATGACTGAAGACAACTGAAGGCTTTTATTCTGTGCTGTGGGTGTAGTGCCTGAGTGTGTATCCATGTGTGCCGTACATTGGAATGTGTGTTGCATCTGTGTGCTATCTTATTTTTATTTCGGCTGGATCTGTGCATGCCGTCATTGATCGTCTGTTATACTTACGTGCTGTATGTGTTTATGTTGTGTGGCAGTGTGTGCTGATTCCATGCTGCGTACTCTTACATAACGGTGACCAGGCGAGGAAGTTTGTAATTATCTGGACATTTCACAGAGATTGCAGATTTTTTCCTTGAGTGCACCCACATGATTTTAATTGGCACAGATACTTTTATGGAATGTTTTTTTTTTTTTTTTTTTTTTTTTGCTTTAAAAATGGAATTCTTAAGCAGAATTTTCAGTAGGTTAGATGATTTCAGTTTTAGCAACTGCCAGCTAGGTACAGCATGTTAAAGTGCACACGTGTCTCAGAAAATGTCAATGGGGTAAATAGTGTGTTTGTGAACACTCCATTGACAAGCTTCTTTGGGATGATGGAAATGTTAAGTACTGTTTATATCCTATAACATGTTACTGTGGTCAAGGTATATTTTGACTCTACCTTACTAGACAGTTCTGCAGCTAGAAGTAATCTCTGCATCACTTTTTTTTATCTCCAGATCTGACTGGCATTTAAATCAGTCTCACACTTATCACTAAATATGCAAATATCCTTTCATTAGTGTGTCAAAGGTCTGTAAATGAATTTTTTTTTAAATTTGTTTTCTGGCATCTTTTTGTGCAACACCAGAGTACCCTCACCTTCTACCTCATATCGCAAAGGTTTTTTACGCCCCACTATTATCAGAGGAGATCATGCAGCGTTTACCCTTGAACTTATAACATTATCTTGGTTAAGAATGCTACATGAGAGTACAAAATTGTTGGTTCGTTTCTATTTTCGGTAATGGCAAAGTATTTCAGGAGCTGGTGAAAAGAATAGCTAGAACATTGAAATTTTGCCCATAAGTATGGGAAATAGCTAACCAAGTCGGCCCAGGAGTCATCTGCATGACCTTTTCTGTTCCTCCCTGTCTGGATTCTCATATGGTGCTGAGGACCATTGAATAGTACCATTTTTGGACATTAATGTAACAATAAAAATGAACTTGACGTTGAACTTGAGCTAATGTCTCCCAGGACGTGGTTCTCTTTCCAGACAAACTCTTTATCGTCTTCTGATGAGTTATCATTTTGCTCTTAGTTGTCATCTTCCTCTCATCCTTCTTCTTCATCGTCTCACTCATCCTGGAGATCATCTGCATGAAGTAAAATGTCACCTGTTGTACTGAAAGCTCGACTGTCATGGCTTCAGTAATTCAGTATGCTAAGACAAATGCGAATATTGGCAGGTATGGCATTTTTATAGCTGTATGAGTCCATTACTAAATTTTGTCTTTTGTAAAACGATTGGCTTGTTTCATTGTTGTGTCTATATGTGTAGGGTCACGTGTAAAAAATATTTGAGTGAGTCTGACCAACATGAGCACTGTTCGGCAGGCAAGACATCTGTCACTATGGGAACCACGTCAGTTCTTATGACAGTTTTAAGCATCCCCCACCACCATTCGGATAATGTATGTAACACATTTACTATTTCAAGGTCTTCCCATGACTTGACTTTTTCATGATTTATTGCCCTCGGCTTATTTTAATTCATAAACGTATATGTGTAAAAGATCATGTAGTAGCTCCACAAATGAGCAAAATTTGGTACATTTTGAGTAGCTATAGGAAAAGCAATCAAATTTCAGACTGAAAAGTTGAAATTTGGGAAGTTTTCCCTGCTGTTGAAATTGGTCAGATTTGACCCAAAACTACATGTAGGGTCTAAATGTATAACATCGAGATCTGTTGTTAAAGTGGCAAGCACAAACTAAGTGAAAATGCTTCAGATTAAGCTTGTTGTGTAGAGGCTAACGTCAAGCCAGATTTCATATTTGCAAGACTGTGACCGTGACAGACAAACAACAGAGGCAGTCTGCTTCTCTGCCCTCCAATAGCCCAGAAAAGTAAGATAGGCTTATTATGATGGCAGCATCCAGCTGTATAATGAACACAGAATGCTGTCTGCCTGCGCTACCTTCCTGTCGGCTCGCTCATTTCATTTACTCAGATTCGATGCGGCTCGGGCCTCACCAGCAGTCACAAATTGGTTTCCAACATCATTGGGTAGTCTTGTCAAAGACAGGTGTAGGAAGCTCAGTGGCCTGCTTTAGACGATGACATCCCAGCTCAACCGTGCAGTTTCATAGCTTGGTGTAGGGTGAGACTACGTATTGTTCCCTGCCCATGTTTTGAGCTGTGGCTGTAGGGGTGTGTGTGGGAAAACGTGTCACAAAATCAAAATGGATGAATTACGTGCCTGAGACCTTCTGACAGCGATGATGTGTTAGCCGTGACTCTGGCAGTGGACGTAGGTGCGCCTTCACTGACGGGAAAGATGGACAGAACCACTTTGGTCCATATTTTCTCTCACGTTACACGTTTGCTTAAGCAACAGGGTGGCATGGTTAGTACTGTGACCTCACGTGTCCATGGTTAAAAGTTGGAATCCTACCCTTCTATGAAGTTAGCATGTTCTCCCTTTGTTGATGTGGATTTCCTCCAGCAGTCTAAAGATATGCAGATTAGGTAAACTTGTCTGCAACTGGTGTAGCATCCTATTCTGGGACGACCCTGGGAAAGGCTTCTGGCTCACTGTGACCTCGTACGCAATAAGCAGTTATGGAAGAGGCATGTCTGAGAAATAACAGACCAAATAACATTTACATTGATGAGTGCAATGATATATTAGGGCCAGGTAAAACAAAATTGACTCTTTTCAGCAAGCCATTTATACAGATTCCTAACCGTAATGTACAGGAAATAGACTTTTCTTATAGCTTGTGTTTCCAAATATTACGATGTTCAATTTGTGGTACAACCACAGATGAGCCAGTTCATTCCACTTCATCTTCTTTGGCACTATTTCCACCCAGGGAGTGTTTGGGCATTTTCCTGCTGTTTCATCATGGGGACAGCCGTCACTGACTAGATCCCATATGAGTCAGAGCGCACCCCGGTGGCGTGTGTGTGGGTGCAGTGTTGGACACATGCATGTGTGCCTTCACTACCAATGCAGCAGTTTCTGGGACGTTTTTGTGCGTTTTTTGGAACCCCCCCAACACCACCACTTGGATGTTGTTTTATTTTTATCAGATCCAGACAGTCCCTTCGCCAAAGGCACAGCCGTGTGTGTGATGGAATGCTGCACACTCGGACGGCCCTGGGAAATCCTGAATGACACACACCCATAACGTGGTGCCAAAACTTCAGCAGGCTGCCCCTACTGGGCACCGGAGGAATTGCAGGGAGGCAGGACTGAGAGAGAGAGAGAGAGAGAGAGAGAGAGAGAGAGAGCACAGGAACGTGAGAGTAGAGGCGCGCTGGCGGCACTCAGGATCTCCAGGCCGGCTGCTCTTCATCGACACATCACTGGCTGGTGGGATGTCACCCCGAGGAAGCTGAAGGCACATGGAGCACATGTCTGTGGGCAGCTCCAGTGGGGTGAGTACAGGCAGCCCTCTGGGTTATTTACTCAGGTGGCCATCTTCAGAGAGACTCCTATAGGAGACTCCAGGGACCAAGGAGTCCTCCATACAGGCAATATAGTTTCACTCAGGGCTATTTATAATGTAGCGTTTCATTTGAGGTCTGAGTGTTCAGCATTCTCTGACTGGGGTGTTGATCTTGCATATACATGGATTAATATGGTCTGAGATGAAGGGTGCAAATTAACAGGTGGTTCTGGCACTGGGTTTTAAATACTTCAGAATTGCTAGTTTGGTTCTGCTGTTAGTTTGAATGTTGCTGTTTTCTTTTGTTTTCTAGAGTTTACTTGTAAATATAGCCATTAACTTCAGTTGAAGTGTGGATCTCCATTACAGAGTTGATTTTAAAAGGATAAATTATTTTTTTTTCTCTTTAAAGGATCTTCTTTAAAATGTGTAATGTAAGACAACATAGATTTAGCTACTTTAAATGCCTATGAAAATCCTTAATGCATATTTTGTTAGTCCCATGTCAGTGTAGACTCTGGGGTTTATTTGGAACCACTATGGATCTAATGTTTAGAAGGGGCTTCCCCTGTAGTGATAGCCCTGTTCTGTGAGCCACCACAAGAGGGCACTATTAGGACAGAGACGCTGCATAGGTTTTATTTCTCTTTTTTTTTTAACTGCAGTGTCCTATTTTAAATGCGTGGTGGACTTTAAAGAGCAAACAAACCTGACATTTTGCAAAATTTCCGGCATGTTGGCTTGTTATCCACTGGCCTGTTTCCTGTGGGTCGGAGAATCTGGCCCTGCCAACGGGGTAAATGTACATTTCATGCTAACACCGGTACAGGCAACCTCAGCCAGACTGGTACCCGGTGGCACAGAACCTCTCCTGTCATTTTTCCTCTTGTCAGAGTGACAAGGCTGTCAAAATCTGACAGGATTTGACGACATTTGATATGGCATACTGAATTGTGTCACTGTCTGGATTTTATTTTATTTTTAGCTTCGTATGACTTGTGATCTGTGACTGGCTCTAATTTTCACGTTTCCATACATGCTGGATGGTTGTTGCCTCTTGGCGAGATCCATCCCCAACCTTCCATCCAGCTCCCTCACTAACTTCACAGTAGCCAGACTCAGTGCAGCCTCTGCCCATTTCATCTCGGTTGCCTGCCGTCGTGTCACGGAATTTCCTGCAAAGCTATGCATAACATGTGACCTTTCTGCTGGCCAGTGTATTCATTTGGTTACAAGACATTTTATATCTTTATGCATTTACAGGCTGAAAAAAACCTGTATAATTCATGTAGTGTTTTGAAGAATCATCTCCAGTTATTGAACCATTCATGTAATTCTTTTATTTTTCTGTGAAGGGAGATAATTCATATTTACATCCTTAGTCTGGAGCACTTATTAGGGGAAACTAACAGCAACTGTAGCTAAACAGGGTGCCAACCTTGGCTAAATATTGGTTAAAAAAGAAAAAGTCCACGAGCACTGAACTAAACTTGCTAACAGAAAGTAGGAGATGCTCTTTATTGTAGTAGGCCTCAGTGTGGTAATTCTGGTGGTTGTTCAGTCAAGGGATTAAAATATCTTGATGTATCATTGGGTGTGGTTTCAGTGGGTACATGTGACGACTGCCTGAGAGTGTGACGTATAGCCTGGAGCTTACATTTGTCCCCTGAGTGCGAGCGTGGGATTGTGTGGGGGCTCATTTTGGAAGCTGTGTGTGTGAGCGTGTACATTCTATAAAAAATCATGTCTCACCACCCAGAATGCATGTTTATCCCTGACTGGAATATTTATTTGATTTTTGCACTGGCCGTGAACATCACTGACAAGCTGCAAAAATGACTCGTGACCAGTCCATGAGAACGTTATTGTTTGAAAAGGTCCATTTGTCTTGTTATGGCTCTCATTACAGGATCAACAGGATTAATGGAGTCCCTGAATAGTGGAGTGTTTTTTTTCTCAGTTCTTTTTTTCAATTGCTGGGGTTTGCACAAAACACAACGGTTATACAATTAAATAAAAACATTTACACAGCAGTCAATTCAAATCTTATAATTATGATTTGCCAATATTTGTACTGGATTTGTATTAGACCTCCTCCACAGGGTTAGTGTAAATGTTTACCCATAAGGCACTCTATCTCCATTGCTTGTGGAGAGTTCCCGACTCCTGGAAATGGAATCTGATTTTCTTTGCTTTCTGCCAGCAGATCATCTAATGAGTATACTCAGAAATGACAGAAACTCTGGCTCAAGGCCTTGTGGACAGTTTTCTGGTTTCAAACAGCACCCAGGGGAACTCTGGGACATTAGTTTGATGGAGGACTGGACCAACAGCATGCAAACGTTACAGTGACCAGTACATCCCACACATCAACCCAACAGAAGATCTGGATGAACTGGAATACCAATAAAGCAAATCCACAATATGGTTTCTTTCAGTAGAGCACAAAATCCCCCATGATGCATTGAGACAGACAATAAGGCCATATGTTGGCCGACACCCTTTTTTTTTTTTTTTTTTTTTTTTTTCCTGATACATCTTGCAATACCTAGTGTATTCCAGATGGACTATATAATTGCCTTGAATTTATTCATGCTGCTACTAGACTGGTGTAATGGCCCAGAAGTGAAAATAGCTTTAAGATTTTTCTTCTGCGTGGCCTTTAAAAATGAACTTACTTACGCTACTTTGTCTGCCAAATGTCAGCCCATAAGGATTACTTGTTTGCTGTAGATTACTGTGCGGCTGTGTCACCGGCATCCAGTGGCAGCACCCAAAGCAGTCTGCCTGGGGGAGAGGGGGAGAGAGAGAGAGAGAGAGAGAGAGAGAGAGAGGGAGAGAGGGAGAGAGAGAGGGAGAGAGAGATTCACTCACTATGGTTCGATGCGTTGGTGGAGATTGCAACGTTGTCGGGCAGGTTTGGGCCCAACATGTTTGGGCACAGCCGCCCAATCTCACAGGGAACTTACTCAGGTATACAGAAGAAAACGGAGTGGCCGGTCTGTGAGCCCACAGGAAAATGAGCTTCAAAAAGAGGTTGTCCTTCAGAAAAGCGTACCCCTCTGTAAGTGACTCTGGATGTATGGTTGTTTATGCAGCTGTTTGCTTCCTGTCGAATTGTGTGGGATGTATTTACCAGGCTGGTCCCCCGATGTTCCAGGTGGCTAAGACTGCCGGCAGACAAAGATTTGTTTGTCACTGGTTGTTCTGCATGTAGTGATTATGTACAGTATGTTGAGAACCAGTATAACCAGCTGAAATGATCATTTTCCTGATACCATTATGCTGTGGAGACTTTGGTTAACAGGTGGAGGAGTACCAACTGGTTTACACGTTCCTGTTTATTGGGAAGTTGACCATTCATTTAATTGATACAAGGTGATTTGCCTTCATTACTAACAAGCAAAATAGTTGAGTGTTTAGTTCTCTTAACTGTTTTGCTTGTTAATATTTTTATGTATCGTAGATGCATATTATTGTTGCAACTATTATTGCATGTAGGTGTTTCTTTGTGTACAGATTGTCACATTTCTCCCTATAAAGTGAGATTGTTAAATATTGGTCACTGGCAAGGGTAAATTGGTTTGAGTTCATGAATGCCAACAATCCATTGAGTACTAGGATGCAAACCTCTCTATTCTCAGCAGCTGTTTTTATGGGCCTTTCCCCGGATTTAGCTCTGCATTATTTCCTACATTGTTTTCATCCTTCCCTTCCACCAACATTCAGCTAGGAATAGAGAGTGGTTGGGAACAGGAGGTAGCTGGGAAATGAGCTCAGTTGGCGCTTGGGTGGAAGTAATAAAGCAGACTATTTTGAGTCTTGCTTTAGAATTTTTGTCTTTTTTTGTCTTCTGTTGCATGCCTAGATAATAACATCCTGAGTGGAGCTGTGATAGGAAGTAGTTTGGGGGTGGTTCCTGGCTGAGCCCTTCTGGAATACCTTTCATGTTCCGCCACAGCTTCACAAATATTCTGACCCTCGCATCTTCTGACAGCTGCATATAGCTTGCAGTTTTTCTTTGTCTTTCCTTGCTTATAGCCTGAATGTTATTAGTTCAAGTCCCCAGAAGTCCCTGCTGCTCCTGAGATTGGTATTATTATATAAGATAAGCAGAAATATCCTCTTCTGATCCAGGTAAATGTGTCAGTTAAGCACAGAAATAACAATAATAGTAAGGGTCCATACCACATTTTTGTACATACCACTAGGACTTGAACCTATCAAGGCTGTGGGAATGGTTCCTCAATCATAGTAACTGTTAGCTCTTGGCCAAGTACCCATGTGGGCTGTATATCAGTCCTTTTACTAAACCCGTTTCCCTTTTTTGGAAATGGATTTTTGGACTCTTTGTAGGACGCATGTATAGATACAATGTATAGTGGATTTTATGTCTCATGTCAGTAACAGCGATTCTCTCTTATTAGAATCATACAAATTTTGTGTTATTATAAGATCCTCTAATATCATGATTATGAGCTTAACTGTGGGTATGCTCTCGGACCACTTAGGGGAAGGGTGGGTTCAGGGAGGGGTGTGGATCAGCACTGCTGGAGAGCCCAGATGGGTCCCTAACGATAACGTATGCGGCATTTGATCTGGAAGTGTTGCAGCTATGTCATGGCTGTCCAGTTTTCACACTGTGTTCTCACTCGCCTCTCTGTCTCTTGCAGTCTGCCTCAGTCTCAGGCGGCGGTAAGTGAAGCCCATTATATACACATACCACCTTCAGTATATCAAAATTCTTTGCTTTAAAATGATCCTCTACCAGAAGGCAGATGGGCGGTGATCATGTTGTACTCTTAATTTGCGACACTAAGCATTGTTTTGAAGACAGCAGGTGGCTAAAGAACTGCATGTTTTCATCACTATTTGCCTTGAGCAAAGCACCAAACGTGAAACACTACAGGGAAAATCCAGACCCATAGCTGTAAAGAACTGAATGCTTTAATTTGTTTCAGTGTGACTATCAGGGCAAGTGTTGGTGCCGCACTGGGGGCATTAACACCACGTCATCACTGTCCACAGCTGGTCTGAGGGGCGGCGCCAGTGAGGTGAACCTGAGTAGAGGGGACCGCTCCGTAGCCAGCTGGGCTGTTGGCTTTGAGCGTCTGCTGCAGGATCCTGCGGGAATCCACTACTTCTCAGTGCGTCCTGAGGGTGGGGGTAGGGGAGGGGTGGTGGGAGAACACTCATGAGATCAATATTTGAAAATATAGCTGCCCCTTGAAATGATTGGATTGCACCTGTGCATCTGTTCCCATCCAGGAATTTCTGAAGAAAGAGTTTAGTGAGGAGAATATCTTATTCTGGCAGGCCTGTGACTCTTTCAGCCGTCTTCCTGAAAATGACAAAAAACAGGTAAAGTGCATACCTGGATTCTTAATAGTAACAGGGCATCCTACTGTAAACCTGTGCCCAGCAGCACTTTGAACGCTGGTATGAAACTCAGTGTGTCACGAATTATCTTACACTAAGCCCTCATTTGGTCTTGTTATTGAAGTGGGACTTAGAACAGAATTGGCAATGAACAAGTAAAGGGTTTTTGCCTCACAAAATGCATAATACAAGGTTTATTGTTTGAGCAAATTCTACTTCTTGGACAAAGAATAGTGGATTGATTAATCTAAATGAGTTTCAGAAGTAATTCATTCTGTTTTGTTGAAACTTGATGAATTGTCACGATAAAATAATTACATAAAGTTTGATTTTTCAGTGTGATATGCTTCATTAAGCACAAACTGGAGTCACCATTTAAAAATTAGTGTGTTTTTGTGATCCATTCATTCCGATTGGATACACAGATGGTACCCCCAGCACCTGGGTTGACACCAACCGATGTAGAGATACACAGAGATGGCTAGCAGCATTCCGACACAGACGTCTGGTTGATTAGCAGGGCAGTGACGAGGCCTCCCTCTTGTGTCTCCAGCTTTCCCAGAAAGCATGCGAAATCTACAGTAGCTTCCTGTCCAGCCAGGCAACCACGCCTGTCAACATTGACAGCCGGGCACAGCTGGCGGACGATGTGCTTAACGCCCCGCAGCCGGACATGTTTCATGAACCTCAGCTCCAGGTGCACAGCCCCTTGCCCCCATGAATTGATGATTTTCATATCAATGTCTTTGACACCAAAGTGTGGTCTCCCTTCACACTGATATCACACTGAGCTCACTTGAAACTGGTTTCACCTCCATCATATGGTCCCTGAATTAATAAAACCTACATTAAGATCACATTTCTTTGTCCCCACTCAGAACACAATGATCCCTGTCCATTCCCAGCTCACAATGATCTCCGTCCACTCTCACATTACATTAAATTCAAATTTTATTTGTCACATACACAATATGACTTGCAGTGAAATGTTATTTTACGACTATCCGTGACATAGAACACAACAGTGGACTAGAAAAAACGTTTAAAAAACGTTTTACATTGATATATCTCCAACCTTCCATCACATTGATCTCTGTCTACACTCACAATACCCTGATATTTGTCCGCTCTGTTGATATGAGATGTATTTAATGCCATGGTTTTGCTCCACTGCTCTACTATTGTGGCTTCCTAATGCTTTGTCCTGCATGCTAGGGAGATTGTTTTCTACATCTAAGACAGCTTCAATAAAATACCGGTGTGCAAAAAGGGCTCGTAATGCTCAAGTATCTCTGATATGACATGCGTCCAAGTGTCAGCTATATCTAGCACTTAAATAACACTCATTTTCAAGTTTAATTGTAAGAAGTACAATGAGCTGATCACTCACGTCTCCCGCAGAATGCCAGTTAACAAAACCATAACATTAACATTAGATTAACAAAGAACAACAATAAATATCAACACCAGACAAATAATGGCAGTGAACATCAGATGATGCCAAGCCATGAATCACTTACGTCAAGCCACAAACTGTAAGTTGTAACCCTCATGCTCTGTTGCCTAGAGATGACCACCATTCCAGAATCATGTGTTTCTCATATGGAGGTTTCTGAATGGCAGAGAACTTGTTTTGTGCCCTGAAGTCTCGGGATGACCACTGTATTCAGAGCTGGGCACTGACTTTTCCTATCTGATTGCAATATGTTTAATAAACTATTACCTCATGCCATATACAGCGGGAACTGAGCTTTTTATAAACATAGTTCTAGCTCAGTTCACCCCGCCATTCCATCAACATGACAAATTTGATCTGTCAACAGCCTGAAGAAAAATGCTAGAGTTTTCTGAACAATTTCTATGACATTTCAATAGTTTGCTCTACTCAACCACAAGTTAGTTCATATAGATCTTCGACCATGTTAAGTTTGATAATGTAATGAAAGGTCTAGTAGTTATATCAGAGGGTTCTCCAGGAGAGTCCAGGTTCTGGTAAAATTCTGGAGTAGAAGTCCTCCAGCTTAATGTTAACATGGCACCTCACCTTCATCCACTGCAGATCTTCAACCTGATGAAATTTGACAGCTACTCTCGCTTCCTGAGGTCCTCTCTCTACCGTGACTGCATGATTGCTGAAGTTGAAGGTCGTCCTATGCCCGACCCCCAGAAGCCACCCAGCAGTCCTGTCCTTTCCAAGCACAGTGCCGGCTCTGACCAGTCGAACTTCACCACACCCAGAAAGGTGCACCTTTGCCACATCCTGCTGGAGTCTAACGTGAACCCCACCTGACCACGTGACTTCTTTATTTCCTGTACATTGGAATGTGTTTTTCACATATGCCATCTTGCTCTCCTTGAGACACACATACAATTACAGGTGCAAGCGAAGTCAAGGGTCATTTATCCAGCACCCCTGGAGCAGTTTTGATGTTGAAGGTCTTGCTCAAGTGCCCAGCAGTGATATGGGCACTTTTGCCAGTCATGAGCTTTGAACCAGAGCCCTTCTTGTCACAGGTAGTTAATATGTAAAGCCACACATACCAAGGATGGTCACCACATCACGCTATATGCTGCCAAATTTCAGCAGACACCGCCCATGATCTGCCTGCATCCCACCGCATCCTCCTTCAACGTTCACCTTTTTTTTTTTTTTTTTTTTGTTTTGGCTGGTCCAGCAACATCCCTGCCAAGCCACCTGCTGCCACTGCTCTTCCAGGCATATATGCTTCAGTGTGTGGGAAGACCTGGCAGGATAATGAGCCTAAACGAGTTTCCGTCGTGATCCTGGTTGCAGGATAAAAATAGATCAGTGCTTTTTCAGCGACTGATTCCTAAAAGGAAAACTTTCATCACTGACTTTTTGCAACGGTGTTATCCAGTGAATCACTTGCATGGGTTTTTGTTAAATACAAAACAGTTAAGTCGAGTTCCGCCATCATGTGGTGTGTTACCTGCTAATATGTCAGAGATGGCGTAACTTGCCTCCTCCATTCAAAGTCCGACAACTCCACCCCCACTAATCTACACGCCCTTGCAATAATCTTGCACAAGAGAGTGGTGGGGTAGTTTCAAGTTCCACAATCAAGGCATCTGCACAGCAGCCCTGCTTCCAAAAGAAACCCATGTGACTATTACTTCACCCAATCATCTTTAAGCTACTTACTCAGTAGAGGATCACAGGTGAGCCTGGAGTCTGTTGCAGATGGCACAGGGCACAAGGCGGGGGATACTTTGGGTCGGATGCTAGAACATGACAGGACACACACACACACACACACACACACACACACACACACACACACACACACACACACACACACACACACACACACAGATTCACTCTCTACAGGCTATTTAAAGATGCCAGTTCACCTAGCCACATATTGTTGGACTACAGAAGGAACTCTGAACATCCTATTAACCTCTGAGTCCCCATTTTGCTAGGAAATTGACATAATATTAAATGAGTAAAACAGGTGAAATATTTTGCATGAAATACTTTAGCTACAGATATACAAAATGAATATAATTTCTGTTGTACATGATCCAGTTGCCCAGCCTCAGGTACAAAAAAAAAATAATCACGATATCTGTCTTTACCTACGGTAGATGTAACCTCTAGCCTTGTTTTCTTAACAAACATTTCCTCAGTGACCTTTTCAATAATTTAATGCTCTACAGCAATAGTGAATAAGTAAAAGCTATCATTACTGGCTTCTCACGCAGATCATGGGCTGAGCTAAGATCTTCATTTAAGCCTGTCATTCATCGTGGAAGCTGTAGGTTTTAGGCCTGCACATCATGACATCTTACAAGGGCAGGTTATTGGAAATGCAGGGGTTAACATCACCCTTGCTGTTCGGTGGTGTCCTCGTTTGGTGCTGTCTGGGCTGCTTCTGTTTGGAGCTGTCCGTAGTGTTGCTGTTTGGAGCTGTCTGTGGTGTTTCTGTTTGGAGCTGTCTGTGGTGTTTCTGTTTGGAGCTGTCTGTGGTGTTTCTGTTTGGAGTTGTCTGTGGTGTTTCTGTTTGGAGTTGTCTGTGGTGTTGCTGTTTGCAGCTGTCTGTGGTGTTGCTGTTTGGATTTGTCTGTGGTGTTGCTGGTTGGAGCTGTCTGTGGTGTTGCTGGTTGGAGCTGTCTGTGGTGTTGCTGTTTGGATTTGTCTGTGGTGTTGCTGTTTGGATTTGTCTGTGGTGTTGCTGGTTGGAGCTGTCTGTGGTGTTGCTGTTTGGAGTTGTTTGTTGTCTTCCTTTTTTGAGTTGTGTGCGACTGTCTTTGGTGCTACTCCGACTGTTATTTAGTTGCAATTCCACGTTATGGTTACTCCCCAGTCCGCCAGACTACCTGTAGGCATTTTCTCTTGTCATCTTGATCCAGGGGTATTTTATATTGCAGTTTAACAAACAACAACAAAAAAAATCAACCATTGATGTTCTGCTCCTAATGTAACAGGAGGGTAAGAAGCTGAAACCAACCAAAGCAGGAGCCCAGGACAGCAAAGACGAGCACACAGACAAGAAAAGGGGGATATTCTCCTCTTGGACACTAAACACCAGCTTCGGGAAGGGCTCCAAGAAAACCGATACCGCAGAGTTTAATCATGGTGAGTGTAGGCAACCCATTCTGAATGAGTCCCTCATGCGTGCTGACCCGCTGAGCTCACACCGTCGTGTCGTCTGTTTGGCAGACTTCTCCAGCAACAACTGCCGACGGGAATCGCGGGGTTCCTTGTCATCGGGTACGAGTCTGGAGCTGGCCTCTGGGAGCGAGGTCAGTGAGCATGAACAAGAAGAGAACGTCCGTTGGTGTAATGAATATGCAGGATGACATTTGCTTTAATTTTCATTCTTAAAGTGCCTTGTTATTTTGCTTTTTGGAACATCCTCTGAATCACAGCTGAAAGCGGTATTTCGTATGTAAAGTAATCCGAGACACATGAATGTGGAGAGTCTGTCATTTTGATTCCTGCCACCAACCTCTCCTACTATACCTATCTGTCCCGTTCATCTTTTTCTTGCCCTCTTCCGATTGGCTATTCTGCCTGTCAATCGCACAGGGGGATCCCCGCAACTCTGTGGCTGTGAGTGAAAAGGCCTCGGCTCTGTGCACCATCTACTTGCCGGACGGCTCTCGCAGTTCCCTGCCCATCCGCCCAGGCCAGTCTATCAGGGAGCTGCTGCTGGATCTCTGTGAAAAGCTCTGTATCAACCTGGCCTCTGTGGACCTCTACTTGGTTGGGGGAGAGAAGGTACAGTCCCGACTCTCACCCTCCTGTGTCCAAAAGCTTCAGGCAGAGCAGAAGCCATCATTACTTTGTATTACACTACAGAACAGCCATCATAGCATTGGCATAGCCGATACCATAGTTTGGGCGTGGAGCCAAGTTGTGAAGCATTAGTAAGAGATCTTTAGGTGGCCTTCATGTGAAGCATGCTGGTAGAATAGTGTCTGATGTAGTAGTACTGGTATTACAACAGGCCAGTAAGTTGAATTTTATGATGCTATGTGCCTTTTTTATATTAGCAGAAAGGCATATGGTAGAGTAGCTCTGTTTGACAGCAAGCTGGATGTTAACTTTCAAGACTGATATACTCAGGTAACTACATCTGGTGATATATATATTTTTCTTCACATTTTAAAGCCTCTTGTTCTGGACCAAGATTGCATGACTTTGAGCTCTCGAGACCTAAGATTAGAAAAACGCACTTTGTTCAGGTAAGCAAAATTGATTCAATCAATTCCAGAGGCAGATACTCTTTTTAAAGTCATCTTGCAGTCAAGTCTGCTTCGCTGCGCTACCATTGATGATCCAAGCCTGTTTGTTTACCTGTCTTCATTTGTCTTTCAGGCTGGACCTTGTCCCTATTAATCGGTCAGTTGGACTGAAGGCCAAGCCGAACAAACCAGTCACGGAGGTCTTGAGGCCCGTTGTAGCAAAGTATGGCTTTCATCTAAGCGACCTGGTGGCCAGAGTCGTAAGTCTTCTCACGTCATGGTTTAACCTGCTACAATGCTCTTTTGTTTTTTCCATGAACGAGGTGCATCAGATGCCCAAGTCATGGACACACTAAGAAAGGCGATTGTAATATGACTAATTTTGAGACAATAAGTTACGCAACATGTGACTCAGTGTAGACCGGGCTGCCTTTAAAGTAGCCAGAAGGAGTAGTCATCACTCTGTACCTCCAGCTCCCGAGGTTTATGTAAGGCAGCTCAGGCTGGGCGCGGACTGGGGTGCGTCGGTGTGCAAGAGGCGTCTAACCCACTCCCATACGGTTTTTATCTCTAGAGTGGGGATTCAGAGCCGCTTGACCTGGGGGCACCTATATCCAGCCTGGATGGACGTAGGGTGGTGTTGGATGTGGTTGCACATGCTTCAGGGAAAGGTATTTATTCACACACACACACACACACACACAATACATATAGATATGTTTTTTGGGACTTTGACACTTGTCGCCATATAACAGAAAAGATTGTTTTCACATAGTAGCTAAACGTCTCCACAAACACACAGAGACACCAATGTGGACACACAAAAACATTCTGATTGATAGATACTTCTGTACATACGTGTAGTTCTCAGCCATGAGTCACAGGCTGCTGGCGACAGCTCTGAAAGTGCTTGTGAGAATGGTGAGTTAACTTATTGAGCAACGACAGTCCTGTGAAATGGCTTAAAAATGCATGACATGAGGTGGGGTGATGCTTTCCCATCAATTCCGCATGTGTAACCCTTGCCATCTGAAACAAGCTATTGAAGAGGAAATGATATTACTGTCTTTATTATTCTGGGTAAGGTAGTAAATGTGGGTGTGTGATGTGTGTATTCAGGTGTGGGTGATGTAGTTAGCAAAGCACATAAAAATGTGAGTCACTGTGCTGTGACAAGATTACATCACACCGATACAACATAAATACCTTTGAAGAAGATGAAGAGGCGAACATGTCATGGAGTTTTGACACACAACAAGGAAATGCATAATGCCCTTCCTCGGTCCATGTATCTGAGGAGCAAGTGCCCCCCCTAGTGGCAAAGACTGGTATCATGCCCTGGATTGATTCACTCTCCTGTTCCATTTTTGTTTCCACAGACAAACAGAAGCCAGGTACTTCAGGTTGCCGTCGTGCGCCACCTCTGACCACAAGGAGCCGTTCCTCAGCCGTAAGAGTGTGTGTGTGTGCGCGTCAGGCGACAAAGCTGTGTGCGTGTCTCTTTTCATCATTGTTCCCTGGCGCTGTGTCCTATTATGCCACCCTTAACGATATACAGTTTCTCCTTGTAACACCCTGCCGCTCCTAGCAACACCCTGTCTCCCTTAACGACGCCCTGTCTGTACTGCCTCTGGCTGGTTTTAACCTTTCTGTCTCTCTGACTGTTCTGTCTGAACAAACACACACACACACACACACACACACACACACACACACACACACGCACACAC
>JAACJT020000013.1:9539681-9551897 GCA_009936485.2 Gymnarchus niloticus | reverse complement strand
CTCTCTGACTGTTCTGTCTGAACAAACACACACACACACACACACACACACACACACACACACACACACGCACACACAGAGAGAGAACACAAACTCTCACACATATGTGCGCACTCATACAAACGTCTTGTGTGTCATACTGATCAAGGACCAGTAAAAGTCAGGAAGGAAGGAAGGAATTATAATATTCATTGCAATGAAATGATGACTTATTTATAATGACCATTGCAATTATGACACATACACACACCACTCAGAGTGGTGCTAAAATCTGGGTTTATAATCAAATTTCTTAATGGGAGGCAGATGGCAGCAGAGAGTTTGGATCTTGAATTCCCCCAGTCCTGACCCTTAATGAGGTCTGTTTTCATTGTTGCCAACCAGGGGGATGAGAGACCTGCAAAATCGGGCTGTGTCATGGCCAGACGGGGCCCCAGTGAGGGCCGACCTTTCAAACATGGGGAGAAAAAAAAAATTAATATAGATGAAGCTGAAGGTAACTCTGTTCATAGTGTCAAACAGATTACTACCTCATTCTGCTTCTTCTCACTAACCATACCAGATGCTAACTACCTCATTCTGCTTCCTATTACTAACCATTCCAGTCGCTACCTCATTCTGCTTCCTCTTATTAACCATTCCAGCTGCTAACTACCTCATTTTGCCTATTCTCACTAACCATCCCAGCTGCTAACAGCTTCATTCTTCTTCCCCTCACTAACCATACAAGCTACTAACTGCCACATTCCGTTTCTTCTCACTTACCATCCCAGTTGCTGACTGACTCTTTCTGCTTCCTCTCTCTAACCATCCCAGCTGTTAACTACCTCATTCTGCTTCCCCTCACTAACAATTCTAGCTGCTAACTACCTCATTTTGCCTATTCTCACTAACCATCCCAGCTGCTAACAGCTTCATTCTTCTTCCCCTCACTAACCATACAAGCTACTAACTGCCACATTCCGTTTCTTCTCACTTACCATCCCAGTTGCTGACTGACTCTTTCTGCTTCCTCTCTCTAACATCCCAGCTGTTAACTGCCTCATTCTTCTTCCCCTCACTAACAATTCTAGCTGCTAACTACCTCATTCTGCTTAATCTCTCTAATCATCCCAGCTGCTTACAGCTCCATTTCCACTACTTATTTTTTCACTGTAATTTCCTTGGAACAGACATTAGAATGTTGTAAAGACTGATCTCTCTTCCTCTTCTCTCCCTGAATATAGTCTGAGTATGTTTATGCATCACATTTTTCTCTTTTCAGAGTTCTTTGAGCTCCTGTCCAGAGCCCAAAGCTGTCGGGCAGACGACCAGCGAGGCCTGCTGAGCGAACAGATTCTGGTCTTGCCTGACTTCCTGCGTCCTCCAGCTGAACCCAAGCCTGAGCCCCAGCCTGAGCCTGAGGGTGTCCGCCCTACCTCCGCATCTCGCCGCAGCACCTTGAGTGCCAGCAGGCACTTTCAGAGCCTAGACTCCACGCTCCCCATCTGTGGCGATGGTCCCAGCAGCTCTGCCAGGCCACTGGACACTCCCGCTTCCTCACGAGGCCCCGCCCCTTTCCTGGCAGTGGAAGAGGAGAGCGAGGCCGACCTAACCCTGGTCACAGATGGGGATGTTTTGGGACCTCCATCGCCCCTTGCAGAGGCCAGTGAGGTGGAGAGCCAGGGAAGCTCAGGTACCCTGGGAGTGTGATGTTTTTACGTGTGTACGGAGTGTGGAGCTGTGGACAAAGATGACTGAAATGACCCAACACATGTCTGGCGGCTACACCTTAATTTATTCAAAAATGAGCTTTTTCTTATTTAAAAATGAACTTCTTAAATTTTCTTAAAGAGACTAAGCCCTCTTGCAAGAACTGTTGCAAAATTTCAGCTCTGCGTAAAATGTGATACTTTATATTTTTGATACTTTTGGAAAAGCTTTTTCATTTCCACTTTTAATTTTTACTTTCACTTTGCATGCATCCAACCATGCTGCCTTGTTACCAGAGCAGATTCTGACAATGCAGAATACAGACCTGAAGCTCCTGACTACTGTCTGGTGTGTAGAAAGATTGAGCCAGTTGCCCAAGGCTGACAGCATGAAATTTGAACCAAAGTTACAGCTTGCTTTGGCTACTCGCTCTGTATTTTAAACTCCAACCCGTACTTTACAAGCCACAGACTAAGCTGCTATCTTGTACTTGGTCCAGTTCAAATAACTCTAAAAGCAATACATTCCCCCTGTCTCGTCCGCCAATAAAGTGTAATTCAACAATGCTTAAAACCAGGCCTGGTTTCTTTCCTGTTACCTAGCTGGTGTTTACTTGCCACGTTCATCTTCATGTATATAAAAGTATTAGAAACAATTTACGCTTCTTGTTGTTTCATTAAATATTAAAGTAACACTAACTTTTATAGTGCCGTGGGAAAGTCTTACTCCTCCAACGAAAATTAATCCATCTATCCTCTAATCGCTTAATCCCAGTCTGCATCCCAGGCAGCACAGCGAACAAAGATGGAGTACCTGCTAGATAGGCATTCACTCCATTGCAGGGCACAGACAGGCACCCACAATTATACACTGTGGGCAATTTAGAAATCCCAGTTATCTTAATGGCATGTGTTTTTACTGTGGGAGGACAGATGAGTACACAGAGGAGGCAAGGGTTACACATGTATATTTGCTCAGAAAACACCATTTAACATTAAAATATATATACAACTGAACACAACACAATGAATGAAAGAAGAATTTGTTCTCTTCTGCAAAAAGTTACCGGAATCTGATTGGATGGCTAAAAAATAACACAACTGTGGCACCTGAACCATTCCAAGTATTTGTTCATTTTTGCCACCTGCTCACTTCATTAATTAGCTTAAGTAATCAGTTTCATGTGGATTCGTTAGCCATCCAATTTGTTGAACTAGTGATCAAGTTGAACAAATACACGAGTATATTGGATGGTAATTGCTGATACTGGGATGACTCGAGGCAAGGCTTTGAAATAACTAAGCTGACACTTCAACAGACATAAAATCATAGATTTACAACATAAACACAACTTAAACGTGATTTCCTTTGGCGACCTACGACATTTGCCCCAGGCTATTTATCCCAAGCATTGTTGAATTACAATCCATTCAGTCTCATTCTTGTCAATGTTATGTGTTAGTAATTATTTTCGATTATAAAATTATTCCTGTGCACATTTGACTGGACTTAATAAATACACCTGAAATTCCAAGTCTATCTTGCGTGTGTGTTTGTGAGTGGGTGGGTCTGAAATTACCTCAATTCCGTACATGTGCCATCTGTACATCCATGTGCTCCACCGGCCTTCTCTGTGACACTGTACTGAATGTCAGCATCTAGTTGGTTAGAGACATGGCAATGGCAGGAATTTCACAAATAGCCGCAGGGATACCCCACCAGAGCCTGGGCATCGCAAGTCTTCCAGTCATCCTGAATTTCCTCTCAGATAACAGTAGATCAGCCTCCCCCTTCAATGGTTTTAGGCCAGTGAGTTGTCGATTAGCCAGGATGGTTGGGTACGGGAAAAACAGTGTGTTCTTCCCTCAGTCCGTATGTGTGGCACATTTAGAGTGAAAATGCAGTGAGGTTGCCTTTCCGATGCTTTAAATCCTCCTTCCTCTCTGAGGACAAGAGAGCCTTACGGTACAACTGTGTTGCCTCTGACATTGTTCTCTGTTGTTGTCCCAGCAATATTTCAGGCTTTATTATGCACTTGGACAAGCAGCACTGAATAGGAGGTTTCATGGTCAGTGGAAATCTATAGAAACTTATGGATCTCAAGCTGGCTTGTTTACCTGTGAGATGGTGATACCAGTTCCCTCGTTTGTTTCCTCTTCGGTGTTTTTACTGATACTGGAGTCCCCTGAAGTCAGGAGACAGGCTTTTTTGCCAGTAATGTACTGTGACCTGTTTGGAGCCCATGCTGGACATTTGGTGGGAGGGGCTTACATCCACAACCCTTCAAAATACACAGCTCGATAGTAATGTCTCCTGGATGCTTGGCTAGACTACAGAAGCAGCAGCACAAAGTTAATGTAGTGCTGATGAATTAAGCATTACTGAACCACTGTCGTCTTTCATGGAGCAGTTTAGGGGCACAGCAGTTTGTTTTGCATTGACTTTTGACCTTGAATTTAAAATTTGCTAAGAAACATTTAATTGTGGATTTCTGCGACACCCTAAGTATTATGCAAATTATTTTGATAAAAGTGAAACCTTTAATTGATTTGATTTGTGCTGCGTCTGTTTCCTTGGTAAAGGTGCTGTGAATGTCCACATGACATTTAACTAGACTGCCATCCACTGGTGAGCAAAATAATTACTGCCTGCTGTCAAAAGTCAGAGGGTTCCACATAATGCCACAACAGGGATGCTAATTAATGAGAGTCATCTGTGTAGCCATGACTCTACCCATCCAATTTTAGTAACTGTCAGAAACCCCATTAGCATGCCAGTAAAGGCAGTGGTACTGGAGGTACAAAGTGGAAGGTTAAGTATGGCCTCACTGTATGTTTTTATTTTCTACCAAAAAAAAAAAAAAAAAACGTAGATGGCATGATTTTGGTAAAAAGGAATAAAAAAATTTGATGATGATCATTAGCAAGGTTTTGTCCAAAATCAGTACTGGATAGTAAAGGGTCTAAAACAACTCTCAAATCTGCAGGAACAGGGTTTTTTTTTTCAGTGTGTTTACAGCTCAAATCAATTATTTTTTCATGTGCCTGTGCCAGATTGTTCATGGTCGAATATAGATGAGGAGATTGTCCACCAGAGGGCAGTATGATCATTAGAGTCATACTTGAAACGCGTGTTTTATTCTGATCAATTTGAGGCATTTGGGAATCCTGTTCCTATTTTCTTTAGTGAGTCCCGTTGCAGACTGAAGGCAGCTGATCGATACTTCATGCATTGAATCGCACAGCATGCTTCAGAAGCAGAATTTTCATGAAGTGGAAAAGTAATTACAGAAACAACAGCCCATACATTATAACCTAATCTCAGTCTTTCAAGAGCTACTCATTCCGCAGTGGGCTTAGATTTGTGCTATCATACTTTCGGTTCAAGATGATTAAGGACACCTATAACTCCCAAAATTGCCCCATACCTTTGTGATTTTATCTTAGCATTGTAAGCAAATGGCCGGAATAGTGTAGAAGAGCATATTCTTGTGAGGCGAAGTCAAGGACTTGAGTTCAGCCTAGATAAACAACACCCACTAAAGCCCAAAACAGCGTTCATGAGAAGCACACCTATGGCAGGGCTGAGGCTGGAACATTAGAATGCACCTGCCTGGATCGATCAACAAAGCCAGCCACTCGAATATCGAACCACAGGACTGGGTTTGGGGTGTAGGTTAATAGAAAAGTAAGATGCTAGGCATTCTGGGGAAAGCTCAGACCTTTTATTGCTGCTAATTTGACAGTTGAAATGCTAAGGATTATTCCCCCTGTTGCCAGGCAATCTGTTTCACTTGCTGACCAAGTGTGCTGAAAACAAAAAACAAAATACATGCTAAAACTTATTCCTGGTCCAATACACACCTTCCCACAGCCCCACAGCCCTGCTAATCTTAGAATGTATCACCTGCTTCCAGACTTTCATAACCTCACTCAATATGAGACCATACCACACCTACATAATCCTGTCTCACCAGATTTACCCATCCTCTTAAACCTTTAACCCACAACATTCCAATTATACCTTGCAGTATTCTGTCAATTATGTAGCTACAGTGACAGCAATTCAGTTTTGACCTTTGGGGCATTAAAGGGCTATTTATTGTGTCACATGTAAGTGGATGACCCAGGTCAAATTACTGTGAGACTCCCTTTGGTTTTGACTAATGTACAGGATCATGTGACACTGTAGTTAGACGGTGAAAAATCTTTTATTAAGGTGTTTTTTCCATTCAGGCATCAGAGAATGAGATCATTTTAACACTGCTCAAAAGCAAACTCAAAAAAAGCAAGATAACCTTTTCATGGATGTGGAAAATCACACATGGCAACATCTGGTGAATTTGGAGGCAAAAAAGGATGCACAAGTAGGGGTATCTGTGCTGAAAATCTGGTCATGGCTAAGGGGACTGAAAAAATGCATGGATTTATACTGGCGAGAACGAGGGACAAGAAGTCTCAATCAACAAACAACAGCCCACCTCATTACTCCTCCTCTAACTGTCAGTATTCTCAGCCTCCAGTGCTTCAATAAGCTCACTCACTTAAACAGCTCATTACATGCAAGGCATTATGAAGTGCAGAGAGGTGCAGTGGTCTTTCTTTCATAATGCTGTGATTTTCGGCTGCTGTTCCTTAAATTTCCACTTTTGAAATTGGACGAATGGCATCTAGAAATCAAACTTTTAACTTTACAAATTTAATTAGATTTACATTTGACTGTTTTACCAGCCTGATATCTTCATATCACTAAATTGCCACAAACCAACCTCTTTTTTTTTTCTTAAATTTACTAGCACATCCATGAAGAAAAACACGATGCCCTGATCTATATGTTATGTTATTATGTTGCTTTTTATATCAAATCCTTGATATATATTTAATGATTTCTTTAATCCAATTTTGTTTTGATTTCTGGTTGCGAATGTAATATTTATGACAAAATCATCGACCTGCTGTTTTTTTTTCCCCAGGCGCAGGACCCAGGGGAAGTGATGGGGTGCACGCACCCTCAACCTACCACAAGGGGGCACCTTCTCCAACACATCCTGCAGGCAGGGTCATTGATGTGGATGGTGTCCGGCTAGAAGACGCCTCAGACAGGGGCTTGGACCCCAACCTTGGTCTGAGTCGGCTCACAACAGATCTGCGGGGGCACCAGGGCAGAACAAGGGCAGAGGTGTACCAGTCTTCCGACCTGTCCCCCCTCCTCTCCGTTAGGGCAGAAGAGAACAGGTACAGACCCACTGTTCTGTGAGGGGCTTTCTGTAAGATAGAACTAGACGGACGTGAAAGATGGGGAATCCTGTAAATACACCCCTTGTTAAACATTGTCTACAGTTATCACTGTACAACAGAAAAAGGTGTGCTGAATTGTTTTGTTTTTCTAAAATTTTGCATCAAATGATATTGAATGACATGCTGCAGTGTAAGTTATTGGGTACATCACTAAAAGTATTCCATGGTTTGTTGACTGTAATAGTAACTGTACACTCAGGGGCCATTTTATTAGGTACTCTTACACAATACCAGGGAGGACCTCTTACACAGTACCATGTAGGACCTGCTACCACAACCCTGGTGATGTTGCTCCACATGTCACTGTTATGCTGGCCTTCTCTTAGCTTTGGTGTATCTGCCCATTCTTTCTGTAATGTCATTTTCACCCATTACACTGCCATTGACTGAATGGTTTGTTTGTTTGTTTGTTTATTGCACCATTCTCTGTAAACTGTACAGAGAATACACCATAATGCATGAAAACTCCAGGAGGATGGCTGATTCTCAGATACTGAAAGCTCACATCAACAGCCACACCATGTTTGAGATTGCTTGTATCATGCGTTTTAACTGGTCTAATACTTTTAGATGCAGGGTATCAACACTTTGACCATCTCTGAATTGTTTATACTCTGTTGCAGCCACAGAAGTCACTGTCTGGAGGATTGGGATATTTATATTAACAAACAGGTGTAGCTAATAAATTGGCCACTGAGAGTAGTAAGTTGGTTCATATTGTATTTATTAACTTTAATTAGGTTTACAAAAGTACATTCTAGCCATAGCAGTGTCAGGTTATTGCTCTGCAGTTTATTTTAGTGATATTGACCATGTTATTAAATTGTTAAATTATCTCTTTATTTTCAGTTTTTTTAGGATATCTCCATCTGGACAATATAAAGTGTAATATATTTCCTGATCCTGTGTTTGTTTCTGTAAAAGTCTGTATGGAAACAACCTGTTACGAACGGTCCAGGTTCGTTTCATGTTTATCAGTAAGTGAATTATCTACATTGTTCATAAATAAACTTTGATGTTTGACAAATCTATCTCTATAGCGTGATCTCTAGCTGCCTTGTAAATGCAGATGTTTAGTATCAAGTATCTTATCTCCAAACGAGTTTCTCCTCTTCTAAGACAAAATCATGCAGGATTGAACTCAGTCTAATTAGTTGGCCATCGGCCTGGAAGAAGGTTTTGTGTCTCTGTTTTTGTTTTGCCTGGCGTGTGTCAGAATTGCAAAGCTCCTGGATTCCATGAGTTGGCCAGGCCACCGCGGGAAACTCCCTCATCCAAAAGTCTCCTTACTTTTGGATGTTATCACTGAAAATAAATGTTTAAGAAACAATAGAAGACAACTAAGAGTACTGCGTTGCACTATAAAAAAAAATCTATGAAAAAAACGTGTAACAGGTTTATGTAACTATACAGATAATTAATCTATGGTCGCATTCCCCCCTGCATTTTGTTATTGTTCGGAATTGGGAATAAACACATTTTAACATTAATGTAATCTTAACCGTCTGGGTTGATATACAATTATTATTTTCCCAACTGCCTTTCAAAATTAATACTAATACCTATCTGTCTGTCTGTTGAGGCTGTCACTCTAAAAGTTAGGGTTTCTATATTTGGACACTAAAGGGTAATTAGCAGATAACATACATTATACGACCTTAACTTTCTTCTTAATACAAATCTGAACATGTTCTATCTGGAAAGTATTTGATTTTTTACATGTTTTTGAAATACATTTTAGATAGACTATAAACGGAAACTGACTGAACTTAAATGTGATGAAAACCTCTTAAGCTCGTTCTTGTTTTGAATGCTATTTAGTTATTTTTAACATTGGTGCGTTCTGCATCATGTACATTGCTCATCCTTAGGACGTGTAACAAAAAGACCTGACCTATTACCTAACTTACAGAAAGGTCTTTCCCAAGTGACGCAGCTGTGTAACAGGCTGTGTAATAAGAATCCGGTGCTGGTGGATAAGTATCAGTTCTGGATCGTTACATGTGCTTCCTCCGGTAAATACACCTCTTCTCAGCTTCTGCAAGGAATAAACTTAAGGCGGTTACCCCTGGGACGGCAAACACAGAATCAATACGTACTCTTTTGGGATTCATTGTCTCGTTACAAGTTAAAATGCAAATGAATCAACTAACGAGGGCGGTATTTACATTAGTTCTTCTTCATTGTGTGTTCAGCTCGAGTAGAACGGTAAGTAGCTCTTACAGAATCGTACAAATCACGCTGTTCCACTGCATACTACGAAGGAGTTTTAATATCGCACGCCGTGGTAAGAACTGCATACAGTTCGTAGCAGACATCGGTAACGCCACGTTATTTCATTGACGATCCGTTATATAACTGAAATCTGCACGTTCTGGTTCCCGTTGAAAAAGAATAAGGGAAAAAAGATAATCAAAAGTTTTGCACTGCAGGGCGTTAAGATAATTTCCACGCCTTGCCCGTCATTATGAAACACGCAGTCCGTAAGTTTTAATATATGTTGAACTTTTAAAACGATGTTGATGAGGAATATTCCTCATTTGAAGGAATTTTGAGAGTATAAATGATTTTCCACCACGCCGCTGGTGTACTGTGACTACATGCCACCTACATAGAGGACACATCTGAACATCCTCAGTGCTTATATGTGTAACCAGCTTTGCGTTTCCTTCTCATTAACACCGGTGTTTGCAGTGCTCAGTCCTTGCAGAACCGGAAGTTATCAACGCAATGGACATACAGGAAAGGACTCTCAATAAAGGTAAAATATCATTTTATCCACAGCTCTATACTGCTGTGCAGTATTGTTATAACCTGTTGCTTAGTTTATGGAGTTATGACCAGTTTCTTCTAAATAGCTCCTGCATTGAATATGATTAAGCCGACTAACAGTGGTGATTGTAATTCAGTGTTTACCGTGGATGGACAAGAATGCAAATTTCCATTCCGTTATGCTGGGACGATACACCATCAGTGTCTCCCCACCCATTCGTCACGCTATTGGTAAGACAAAACTGTTGCACCATCTTCTTGGTGGGAGGTAATGATCTTACACTGTCTTCTGACATCTCAGAGAGCCTACCTACATTGTGATAACATGCTAACACACAGACATGCAGGCACACTAACTATGCAATCCTATTGCTGTGTAATAAGCATAAACTACACAATTCACTATTAAGTAAACAAAAACTATTTACACCAAGATTTCAATGGAATGACGCCATTTCAGGGCATGTGCAAGTTCCAACAATGACTTAATAGTTCTTGTGGCTTTTAGACAGCAGTCACTACTGGCACAATGGATATATGAATACTGATTTTGGTTAAAGGGACATGCGAATGGTTTTCTAGGCCACATTGTCATGTTTATCAGTTTTGCTTTACAAAGCTGTGAATGAAACTTAATGCTCCACAACAGCCTTTTCTGACAGCTGTTAGTTCCGCGAGGTACCTGCTGTTTCAAACATCACAGTGTCCATGATTCATTCAGCGATGGTTTCTGGTGAACTCCATAAGCTTTTGGAGAGCTTTTAAAATCCTGCTAAAGTTGCCACCCACATTCAGACCCTCTGATGCATGGACAGAATGTGGGTACGGTGCCAGTGAAAGGTCTGGACACACCTGCTCATACAGTAGCAGGGATTTTCTTCATTCTGAATCTTTCCTATATCTTTGAATAATACAGAGGAAATTAAAACCATTAAATAACATGCAGAATTATACAGTGATTAGAAACGGTGTTGAACCAACCATAAGTTCTATATTCTTTAATGTAGCCACCCTCGGCCTCAAAGCCACCCTTGCACATGCTTGGCCTTCTTTCTGCCAACTTCATGAGGTCACCACCTGGGATGCTTTTCTAATAATCCTGAAGGAGTTCCCACACATGCTGATGCTGTTCCTTCCCTTTCAATTCTAGCACTGTTTGGTTAACGTGGGTTTACTGTGGAGGCCAGACCATCTGCTGGAACACCTCCTTACTTTTTTTTTGCCACTTAGCCCTTATTAAGCATGGAAGTGTGTTTTATGTCATAGTCCTGTTGAAAAACTGTTGTCAGTAGGTCTGTCAAGACTTCTGACTGGTACTATATATACCTGTATTTAAACTGACATAATGCTCCACGCTGTTACATCTTAATTGGTAGAATATTTTGTATTTGTGAATTTCAGGTGTTCTACTACCTCCAACTTTGACCGGGACAAACAGTGGGGCTTCTGTGTAGCTGAAGACCTGTCCAGCAGTGGTAGGTGGAGTTGTGGGATTTTAGGTTTTGTCCTGTCTGCTGTTTCCCTGTCCAGCCAGTCGCTGCCTGCCTGTATCATGGCTGGTGTTTGCCCATACAGTGGCGGACCCGTGCCAGGACCACCCATGTGCAAACGGCGGTTTGTGCACCAGTGACCCTCGCCGGGGGGCCTTTGTGTGCCACTGCCCCGAGCCCTTCACCGGGAGCCTGTGCTCACAGGGTGAGCCCTGCCCCCACTACATATCCCCCCTCCATTGCCATTAGTGTGCATAATTGGATGAAAAACCACCATAAAAGGAACGGAACAGAGGAAAAGCAGTCCTGTTGGAGTATCATGCAAATATAAACACAGAGAAGTATTACACAAATTTAAATATCTAGAACTATTACACAAATATAAACAAGTAGAAGTATCAGGCAAATATAAAACATGGAATCAGACAAAAATAAACCATAAAAAGTAGCAGACAAACGCAAGACAACTAGAACTGTCAGGCAAACATAAATAACCTCAAAACAGCAGACAAGTATGAGCATCTAGAGCTATTACACACAATCCTAGCATTATCAGACAGATATAAACACCTGGAAGTACAAGACAAACGTTACCAATGACTATTAGGTACAGTTACAACTGTAAGAGAGTCTAAAGTAATTATATAAAACTATCTAATAGCTAGTAAGAAGAGTCCTTTAAGAGTAACACACACCAGTAATTAGCAGTGTGTAGTTTTAACAGTGTGATATGGGAGGGCAATGCAGTTCTTCGTGAGATATGCGGCTTGCAGAAACTCGCTGCCACGTGCTGCTGTTCGTTCCACTGCCCCGCTCAGCTGTCCGGCCCCAGGCTCTACATTTCTCCCGCATTCCTCCGTCCATGCCTGTACTCCCCCCACCCCCCTCCCCCCCCGCTCCCGCCCCCCCCCCCGCCCCCCCCGCCCCCCTCCCCCCCACCCTCGCCGCGCCCCGCCGCGCGGGGG
>JAACJT020000013.1:9476454-9539581 GCA_009936485.2 Gymnarchus niloticus | reverse complement strand
GTCCAGACCTGGAAGGGGTGTTCAGCTCCTTGTAGCCAGTGACGCCACTCCTCTAAAACCCACTTAACGGCTAAGAGCTCCTGATTCCCTACCGCATATCGCTGCTCAGTGGGAGTGAATTTGCGGGAAAACTAGGCACAGGGTAGTAACTTACTCTTCCCTCTTCTCTGGGACAGAACTGCCCCCGCCCCACCTCAAAGGCGTCCACCTCCACTATGAACGGACGAGACGGGTCAGGGTGGGCTAACACTGGGGCCGTGGTAAACAAAGACTTGAGGCACTGGAAGGCGGTCTCAGCAGCAGGAGTCCAGTCAAAATGGGAGGCAGTCCGGGTGAGGCAGGTGAGTGGGGACGCGACGGTACTGCAGCCTCGTATGAAACAGCGGTAAAAATTAGCGAAACCCAAAAAACGTTGTAATTGTCTGAGGTTGGAAGGGCAGTCCAGTTTACGACCGCTGACCCCTTAGCAGGATCCATGGTGATCCCGTCTGGTGATATCAGGTAACCGAGGAACGAAGCAGTGGTGGAATGGAATTCACACTTCTCTAATTTGCAATATAGACCATGGGAGAGAAGGCGTTGCAGGACAGAACAGACGTGAGTGACATGATTGGTTAAAGAATGGGAATAAATGAGAATTCCGTCCAAATAGACGAACACGAAGTGGTTCATGAAGTCACAGAGGACATCATTCATGAAGGCTTGAAATACAGGAGGACTGTTAGACAGCCCGAAAGGCATAACTAAATATTCAAATTGACCGGACGGGGTTATGAACGCGGTCTTCCATTCGTCCCCCTTATGGATGCAAACCAGACTGCATGCGCTACAGAGATCTAGTTTAGTGAATATATGGCTTCCCTGTGAGGACTCGATCGCTGTGTTCATGAGCGGCAGAGGGTACCTGTCCTTTACAGTAATCCGGTTGAGTCCCTGGTAGTCGATACAAGGTCGCAGTCCACCATCTTTCTTCTTTACAAAGACGAAACCTGCCGCTGCCGGAGAAGAGGAAGGACGGATCTGTCCTGACTGAAGGGCCTTGGCGAGGTATTCCTCGAGAGCCGCCTGCTCGGGACGGGACAACAAATACAATTTACTCCACGGGGGAGTGGTGCCGGGGAGGAGGTCGATAGGGAAATCATATTCCCTGTGGGGAGGCAGCGAGGTGGCTTTCAGCTTACTAAAGCAATCCCTCAGGTCGGTAGATTCTGTGTCTTTCTCCTCGGCCCCCCTGGAGGAGCCCCATGGACCTAGGCAACCAACCCAGCAGTCGGCCCCCCAATCCAGGAGACTTTCTGTCCTCCAGGAAAGCCGTGGGTCGTGCTGCCACAACCATGGGTGTCCCAGAATAAGAGGATTGTGAGGAGTTTCCACTATGTAGAAACGTAGTTCCTCAGTGTGCTCCCTCAGGTCGAGTCGTAGCGGAATCATCTTGTGCCTTAGCCCTCCTCCCCCCAGTGGCCTGCCGTCCAGGGCGTGGGTAGGGATTCCGTGGGAATGCGCCGTATCTTGACCAAGATCTGATCCAGGAAGTTCCTTGTCGCTCCGGAATCGACGAATGCCCCAAGATGAACTGCCCCCCCTGACCAACTTACATGAGGTGGGAAGATCAAAGAGGATTCCCTGCCGGGGATCTCCTGTATTGCTCCCGTCATGGCTCCCCAGTAAACCGACGGGAACTGGCATTTCCCGGCCTGACAGGGCAATTCAATCAATAATGCCTCACCTGTCCGTAGTACAGACACAATCTTTCTTGGATCCGGCGCTCTCGCTCCTGGGCAGACAGAGGGGTTCGCCCCACTTGCATCGGCTCCGCGGGGGGCAAGGTGGGGAGGTTGGAGGCAACCGGGGCGGCTGTGGCGGACGGAGATCGACCCAGAGAGGTAAAGTGTCAGACGGTGTGCCAACTGCGATGTTCTCAATTATGTACCCTTATGGCAAGCATGATGAGACTTTCTATGTCCTCTCCTAAATCTCGGGATGCCAACTCGTCTTTGATCTCTTCATTCAGACCATGATGGAAGTGGGCGATCAGCGCCTCTGTATTCTAGCCTGTCTCCGCGGCGAGCGTCCGGAACTCCACCAAGTAGTCCGCCACCAACCAGGGTCCTTGGCAGAGATGCAGGAGGCGGGTGGAGGCATCCCGGCCGCACACAGGGTGATCGAAGACACACTTGAACTCGGCTAGGAACTCAGTTGAGGAGGAACAAAGCGCGGGCTGATTGGACCAAACGGCGGTAGCCCAGGCCAGAGCCCTCCCTGTCAACAGCGAGATGACATAAGCTATCCTGGCCCGGTGCGAGGGAAAGGCCCCAGGCTGGGCCTCAAAGCATAAGGTACGCTGAGTAACAAAACTCCCGCACCGGGCCGGGTCCCCATCAATCCTCTCTGGATCCGCTATGCTATCCGCTGTCATTTCCTTCAACTTGACTGTTTCACCTGCAGCCTAGACGGCTGTACCTAATCAGATTGCTGTGAGTAGAACATCTGCAGGATCATCAATTACTTTGATGCAACACATAGAACCATTTCATGGTTCTACGTGATTGTGTGCCGGAGTCATATCAAGATTTGCTACAGTGTAGCTACTTAGCGGTAGCATCAGGTTAGCCAGGGTCGCGCCATTTGGCAGATGAACGCACATAACTCCTCCTCCAGGCAAAAACTCAGCATGGGGGGTTAAAAATGTGGAGGCATATTTCAGAAAGTATGTGAGAAGCTCACAGTTTCTTTGCTCCCCCTAACGCTGAGCATATATGAGCCCGACTCAGCTACAGGGTCCGTCTCCAGTTGAGAGTGAATTAAATATTAAAGGCAATTTGGCAAGAGGGAATAGTAGCCAGACATGGTAATAAACAGTCTATGCCTTTAAAGTGGTGATCCTGAGGAAATTATGGGATTGGCAACACATTAATGCACAGCTGTAATTTAGGGAGCAGTGTAAATGTTACTGAGCAGTGGTTCATTTCTGGAATGGACTCCACTGTCACTTGCTGGTAGAGTCCAATCACACCCGTCATTGAACTGTACTTGCACACTTGAACAGTTAATGTAAAAGAAGAGCATGTTCCAATAAATCACTTTGGTGTGATACAAAGGAGACTGGAGATGTGGGTGGCTGATGGCCCATTGATGTTTATTCTCAGTCAGAATGGAAACATGAGCTTCAGAGGGCAAACAGAAAAAATATGTAACCAAATATACATTCATGCTGAAATCAGTCACCTTGGGCAGTACTGGACCTTAATTACCAGTGTAACTACTGAATCTTAATTACCAGTATAATTACAAAATTTAAAATAAAATTATTCATAAAAGCAACTGGGAAAAATAAAAAAATCTGCAACCATCAAAAGCAAAAAATGAAGATATTAAATCAAATGAAGAAATCATTTTAAATGCATGGGGTGTCATGGTTAAAATGTTAGCAGATGAAATGGCAGAGTACAACTGGATGTGATTTTGAAAATTAATAAAATCCCAGTTTCTCTTAGAAAATCTCAATAATTATCCAGGCTACTACACGATGTAATTGACTCTAAAGATGCACCTTTACTACTTTAAAGAAAAAAACCGTATCATTTCACACAAGCATGAAATCAGAAGCCGCATCATCCATCAGTTCTGTCTTCCACCATACCCATAGTGCACCAGGCTCTACAACTGCACACTTTGACATTGTGTTCTCTAAGATGCAGGCTGAAAACTACCCCGGTGGCTCGTGGAAGGGTGTCTTAACTGTTGAGTGTGCACAACCTGACACAAAGAGGCATTGCATCAAACAAAGTTAAAGAACTACTTTATGGACAGCTCCCAAATTCCATCCGCCATCAGAGGTTGTACTGAGACAGCAAAACTCCGAATCCACATCTGAAACACACATCCTCTGCACTGCTGCTACCCTGGGTCTGTCCGTGAACCTTTGAGGTCACCAAAACCTCCCTTATTCTGATTGAATCACCTCAAGCCACCACCAAGAGAAAATGAGTGGAGAGATTGATGGGAGACAGTACAGGATGAACAGGCAAACTCCACACACGTTTAGCATAATAAGACCTCCAGAGTGTTCTGTGACCTATGTTGAGAACCTCCTGGCATATGCTCCATACTCACTGTGACCCTCTCCTGAATAAGCAGTCATGGAGCATGGATGGAGTACGTAAATTAAAAACACATTTTCAGGCAGATTAATGTGTGTAATTATAGGTAATTTTGACACAAGTGTCAGGGTAAAATGCAGCATAATTACTGATAGTGGAGTTAAAAGCAAATCCATCCTTTATTTAGCATTATCCAACACTCCTCCTCTGTGTGCATAGTCAGTACATCCCATTTCACACCTGACCACCAGATATGCATTGTCTCTTCCTGGGACATTGTAGGTGTTCTGAGACCTCCATACACACAGAATCTATCCGAGAACTATAATGCAGAGCTGTGATGTCAACAGGTGTTTACAACCCTGTCTTTACACTTTACATGTGAACAGGAAAACAGTCAACATTTAATTGCATATATTGATCATTTACATGTTTAAAAACAGCTGAAATTCAAGCCATGCAGCACAAATATAGACAACGATAATGTGGCCAGTACTAGGAACAAACAAATAGCGTGGTTCCACCCGTATGAGGATGACATGATTCTTTGAATTTACTACACACAAAGCCGCAGGGACAGCATCCCTCAGGTTGATGGACAGGCCCAAGGGCCATTCATTGACTCAAAAAAGACATAACTACACCAAAACAGCCATGCGAAAAGCACACCTGAGCAGCAACGCAGGATGCCAGAGAAGAAGGCAACCCCAGTGTCATTAAAATGCATTTCAGAATACACAAAACCTCCAGCACTGAGAACTGCTGAAGTACTTTAACACCTGAGGATAAGATCATGGATGGCAGATGGAGCAACGTGAAATAATTTGAGCAAGTAACACAAACAGTTGTAGAAATGTTACATTCAACTGTGTTCAAATTAAGAATCTCTTTCCAGGAAACTGATTGGGCAAATAGTTTTCCTTGCACATCAAATCAATGTCGTTATACAATCATAATGAACAAAAGATCGCTGAAAAATGCAAGAAATTTACTCCAACCAGAAGGAATGGGTGGTTCTTTGTAGAACTGTTTGCACAGAGTAACTGCAAGAGCCATCTAACCCCCTGCATAAGTTGGACAGCAAAAACGACACACTGCACCACAAACACGTTTCCATTTTTGAGTTAACACAAACCCGAGGATTAAGTCATTTTAAGAAAACAGCTTTTAACAAACAATATAAAGCTGAAGGTTTCTGAGTGATTCACAGCATGAACGTTACAGCAGCCACAAACTTGGCTTTGCATTTGCTGGATTTTGAAGTTTCATGCCTTGAGGGGACGTGAAGGGCAGAAGAGCCAAGCACAGCCTGCATCTTTGTCTGCCTCTTCTGAAACATCCTACCATCTGTGCCTTCTTACTCGACTACCCAGAAACACAGGCAAACTATGCTTTTCCTACATTCACAGCCCATATGTGCTCGTTGGGTTAATCTGGCATTCATAAATGGGCGACAAGCGACAATGTCTTCCCCTAGATACTCCCCTCTCCGACAGCCTCTTTCTCTTGGGTCTTGCAGGCAGCTCTCATGCAGTGAATTTTAACCAGCACAATTTAAGGCACTCCACTATACCTACATTTTTTGTGCAATGGTTTCTCAAAACTCGCATGATAACGAAACGGATTCTTAAAGAACAAAACATAATTAAATATGCTATATATCTGATTATGAGACAATGGCACAACAACGGAAAAAAGCACTTCATTGACCCTACTTTACCCTTGATCTCAGTTCAACATCCAGAAATAACCCACATTTACCTAAGGGTTTAGAAAGAACATATATTTTGGATTCTGAAATGACTGAGCAAGAACATGCACCAATTTAAGAAGCACAACGGACTTTTTAAAACCAATAAAATCTATTGAAACAACATTAATAATGGGGGGGAGGCAGCACAGTGGCTCATTGGTTAGCACTGCTCCCTCAAACCTCATGAATTGGTGGTTCAAATCTCTCACTGCTCTGTGAATGTGGAGTTTGCATGTTGTCTTGCAGGTTTCCTCGCACACTCCAAAGACATGCAGTTTAGGCTAACTTGCATTTCCAAATATCCGTGTGCATGCTTGGTATGCTATCCACAGTATATCCCTGCCTTGTTCTACTTCGGTTAGGTTCTAGGCCCCTCATTGTCTGCAACCAAGATAAGTGGTTAGATGATGTATGAAGAATAAATTATTGCTTTGAACATAACCCAAAGAAACTGGAGGCTCAAATGTGATTGAAATATGGTACACCTGTTGTAGCACTTTACAAAAATTCCCATATTAGCTAGGAATTCAAGAGAGCAAGCAATATTAACCTCGTTTAAAAGTACGCACGTATCTGTACTTAAACGCTTCAAAATTCGTTGCACGTAAAAAGGTGACTATGGAAAGAAAGATGTGTAATTTCTGAAGAATGTTAATGGAAGCCTTTATTTTCAAGAGCATTATAACCGACTAAATGAATGCCTCAAATCCGCTAAAAAATGCTTGAGTTAAGAATTGAGTGAATTTAAACACGAGATACTTTAATACTTATCCATCCACTACATTGTTTTCAGTGTTAATTCGTCAGGGCTCTGTGGATTAACAGTGTTTCAAGAGTATTTCGTGACGAACATTCGTATAATGCGTTTGTCAAAGCGAGTTTTATAGTTTGCTGAGCATAGTTTCGTGGTCCCCCGCTTACAAATAGATTAATTTCATAACTCCGCTCCAATCAAACATATGGACATGTGCAAACAGTGACCTCCAATGTGCCAAATAACGTGCCGATGGACAGACCATAGGTTTGCCAGAATTGCATGACTCTTTTACTACGTTTTTCACCATGGCTTATTTACCACGTTTTAAATTCAGGGTTGATTGTTAGTAATTAGCCAATTTGTCCAAGTAAACCTGGATGTTATAGGAAACAATAAATTTCCCAATTTTAACATAGATGCGGAATTGGAATGGAAAAAACCCCCACAATTTTGCAGGTTTATCACTAGCGGCAGCACTATTTTAAAACCCGCCTGCAATATTAATATTCATAAAAAATAATAACACTGTCGAAAAAATGTGATGTCCAGAGCTTTTAGTACTACACTACTCCTCTGACTGGGTAGGGAGATACTTCAGTTACTTAAACGTGAACCACACGTGGGCATTTCAGTCTTAGCGACACACACACACACACACACACACTGTTACACACATACACACACGATGGTGTGCGGTGAAACCGGGGCGATCGCAAGCACATTGAGTCTGCTGAGGAAACATGCAGTACCGATTGCTCGTTGATTCACCTTTCAGTGCAGAAATGAATGTGATAGAGATCATTTAGTAAAAAATAAAAAAATAGCACCATGAAAATCTTCTCGAATACTTCCGACAGACGTGGGATTTAAGGGAACCTCAATTCGGATACTTTTCAAGGATGTTTGCAACATGAAGCTTTTTGAAAATTAAAGGGAGTTAAGATGGATTCGTTCAATTCTAGTGGGATCGATGCCTCTGTGGTGCCTTCCAATTCCTCTTTGTCGGTAGAAATCCAATATTCCTTGGCTGCTGTGTCGAGTCTCGCCGCACTTGTAAGCTTTCTCATTGTTTTTACCGTTGTTGGAAACGTTCTGGTTGTAATCGCCGTACTGACAAGCAGAGCCTTAAAAGCACCCCAGAATCTCTTTCTGGTTTCGCTAGCCAGCGCAGACATCCTGGTGGCCACATTCGTCATGCCTTTTTCTTTGGCTAATGAACTCATGGGATACTGGTTTTTTGGTAAAGTTTGGTGTGGGATATATTTAGCTCTAGATGTCTTATTTTGCACCTCGTCGATTGTGCATCTCTGCGCTATCAGTTTAGACAGATACTGGTCCGTGACACAAGCAGTTGAATATAATCTCAAGAGGACTCCAAAGAGAGTAAAGTGTATTATTGTAATTGTTTGGCTAATCTCTGCTGCCATCTCGTCTCCACCATTGATTTCAATTGACAGAAACAACGAGAATGTTCTGTACCCTCAATGTATGCTGAACGACGACACTTGGTACATTCTCTCCTCCAGCATTGCCTCCTTTTTTGCTCCTTGTATTATTATGATCCTAGTGTACATTAGAATATATCAGGTAGCCAAGACCAGGACCAGAAGTTTGTCAGAGAAAAAGCATAGCTCAGATCGTTCTCAGACTGAGAATGGACTAAGCAAGGGCAGCTCCTTCATCATGAACGGAGAAAGGGAGAGGGAGAATGGTCACTGTCAGGCTGTGGCAGGAGATCAGAAGCCAGTGGAGACTGATGAGGTGGACCTGGAGGAGAGTACGTCGTCTGAAGGGAAGGGCAAGAAACCCCGAGATGGGAGCTCCAAGAGAGACAGGAGGAGCAGCCGTAACAACAGCTCGCTGTCCAAACAATCCAGCAGGATGTCCCGGTCCAGTAACAGATCCATCGATCTCTTTGCCTCCCGCAAGAAGAGGAGAAGCACTGGATCTCGCAAAAAGGTCTCACAGGCCAGGGAGAAGCGCTTCACCTTCGTGCTGGCAGTGGTCATGGGGGTATTCGTGGTCTGCTGGTTCCCGTTCTTCTTCAGCTACAGCCTGTATGCAGTTTGCAGGAAGTCCTGTGAGATTCCAGAAACTCTGTTCAAGTTCTTCTTTTGGATTGGGTATTGTAACAGTTCCCTTAACCCTGTCATTTATACCATTTTCAACCAGGACTTTCGGAGGGCATTTCAGAAAATTCTCTGTAAGTCATGGAAAAAATCTTTCTGAGGTCCATCATGTGACTACTGATGCTGTGTGTACACAGTCACCACAGAATAGACATCGTGGTAACGTTGTACTGCCTCGCAGGCACTGGCAATCTGAGTCATAGTAATTTAAAAAAATGTATGAAATAATAAGAATTCTTTATTTTCCTTTCCAAGCTCAACTGTGGAACATCAAACTTTGTTTGCTGCTACATTTTTAGTGTTTCTTTGTAAATAAGCCAAAAGAACCATAGTGGACTACCCTACAATCACTTTCCACAGGCTGTTTCTGCAGACAATGCGGAACTCCAGTGGTGTGTGTTCGTGTTTCCGGTGAGCACATTGGTCAAACACGCTTTGTTCATAGCCACTTCCAGGATAAGATGTGCAGGGCATCCTTCTTTCATTTGGGACACCACATTGGTTATTGCTGTGTGGGTGGAAGCAGGTGACCTTGCCTGTAAAGCAAGGTGTTGATGCAGAGATGCAGCCTTGCCAGACGCCTCGTCTGAGCCAAGCAGTCTTACCGAATCTGCTTCTTGACCTGTGTGTGTGCGAGCCTAAATATGGATGCCTTCATTTTTTTGGTTAGAGATGTAATTCAGGTACTGTGGTAGCAATGCTCTTCATTTCACACTGCAAGAGTCTGGCAAATAAATATTTCAAGATATTAAGTTCAATGCATTTTTTGTTAGGCAGTGGCATGGGTGGAGGGGCATAATTGCATACCACAAAGTGAATTCTTAATGTGAGGATTGTGCGTTTGCATTAAATATTTGTTTGTTTGTTGATGAGAAAATTTGGGTCACTTATTATCTTTTAAGCTTTTTGTTGATCCAGATTTAATTACCCAGTGTAAAAAGACAGATGGCAAAAGGCGAATGGAAGCAAAATAAATATATCACTTGGCAACAGTAAACAGAAATGAACCTTTCTCTTAGATTTGTGCATTTAAACTGGTTCAAAACAGGACGTGATCACTCACAGACCGTTATAATGTATGTACAAAGACAATCAGCAGCTTCCCTGTGGGGCTATGGAGGGATGTTTAGGCCTAGGGCTTGTGCCATAAGCACTGTCTGTTTGAATCGCTACTTACAGCCCGACTGGGGGAAACTCAAGCAGGGATTCCTCTTTAAGACTCAGGCAGGCACTCAGCCACGCAGGTGTGAGTATAATGGGTTTGGTGGGGGAGGGTGGAGGTCCTACTCACACCTTAAGGAGGAGAGGGATTCAATTCAAGATCTTTTATTATCCGCGTGCCATAAGAATGCTAACACATTCAGCCACACCCAATAACTAAAAGCATGCAGATACATTAATAATGTCAAATAGTCATGCAGTAGTACAGTGAAGATAAGCAGCACTTAGTCATTACAATTCACATAAAGTGTATGTCATTTTGCAGTAGTCCAAATTTCACTATTATCAATGAGGGTGACTTTCATGCTCAGTTTTTGTTATTACAAAGTCTCCTACCAGACTGGTTTGTGTCCTGAAATATACCATGTGCTTGCTTGTGGCAGCAGCCAATGGGTAGCAGTTCAGTCCCAATAATCTTCTGTACCGACCCCATAACCCTTTATATGGTGTTCTTGTTCTGAGCTGTGTGGGTCAACCATACCATAATACTGTTGGAAAATCGCTCAAAGCCACATGAATGGCTTCATAAACTGTTTATATGGCCAAAATTCCATTTAGAATCTCTCAGATGCACTTGGACTCCAGATGCAATTCAAATTTGTTAGATAGAGAGGAAAGTTACAATTGTATTATACCAGAATTTAGTATATAACAGTGAGGTACAGGCTACGATATGATAAATGCCCACCTGTTTCCACTGTACTTTTTAAGTGGAGAGAATCAACACTAGTGAACATAACACTTTCAGTCCTCAGTGGAACATGCAGTGCTTAGATTTCAGTTCATGCCCTTTGAAAGTCTTTATTCTTTCACATTTACTTTCATTACAGCATAGATTTCATGGGTCGTGTTAAAATAAGGTGTACACGCATGAAATCCTGGCACCATCACAGAGGTCCACAAGCTATGTAGTATTTAAAAGCTGATCAGGTAATGGGCTTCAGCTCTGTTTGACTTCAGTCAGATGAGCTATCGAAGCTGAACCTAACTGTATTAGTGTGTCCCTAAGGTATGGAGAGTTGGGGAGGATTTCATAAATTTCTTTAATCTGAACACGGTACTGCCACTGGTGAAATTACATCACAGCACCCAGCACTGAAGCTGGATTGTGCAGCTCAAGCAATGTGCAAAGAAACCCAAGTGTGGTTAAAACAAAAGTATTCACGGAGCGACCGGGAATACAAAAGATAGCAGAGAGGAGTCGGCACACAAGAGCCAAGCTTTGGTTTCGTAACTTTATAAGCAATGTTCCCTGCCTTTCTGCTCGATACCTTAGAGACAAAGTAATTGAGTTTGAGTGGAATTCTGTCAGGCTGATCACTTTCTATACATCATGAGATGGAGGCTGTAAGTCGCTCCCCATCTTCACCATTCTTCACTATCAATTGTGAGACATTGATTCACTGTGCATTTCCCATCAAAAACATAATTATTGTGATCATTTACTCTGATAGATGACATTCAACATACTGAGCAACTGGAGGAAGGTACAACCCACACAAGTCATAAAATGCTAACAGAGTTTAACCTCTGGTGCTATTGGCTATGACAGCTCACTATTGCAAACACCTCTCCTTCTCCGTATTGAGGAAGCGGTGGTCTTTATTGCACTCCAAACTCAAAGCGAAAGCCACACAGGAGACTGGGTTAGTGAGCCTTCAGTACCTTTGTAGACTCCAGGGGGCGTCATTTTGATTTGTATTTCACTGCAGTTTTAGAGAATGTTTGAATTTCTCAATAGCTGGTGCCTGAAACGCCGGAGGAGGCAACTTATTACCTAGACAGTTACCTTAATAAATCAGCCAAAGACGTCGAGTGGACACCAGCATGTACCGTAACCCTTGGGAAGCAGAACTGAATCACAGAACCCAAAAAGCTGGTCTAACTTCCCACACTGAATTAAAGGACTGAAGTACCTCACAAGGCACCACAGTAGATGAGCAGCACAATGCCACCAGATTTTTAAAAAATGCGCTTATTTAGGTGGACAATTTTCCTAAAGTCTGAAAATCCACCAGGAGCAGGGGCCTGTCCAGATTAGCATTTTACCTACTATAGTTATGTGTGATGTGATGGGTACTTCAGTGGGTAACAGACTTGTGTGCATAATGGCACATAAATCATCCTATAGTATTGCACCATTAAGTAAAGTGCTTTAATGTTTAATTCCTTAGAAATACTTTTCAGTTGTAAGGTACAGGCAGCTGCCATCAAAGGAACATCCGAAGAGGAACAGCTGGGGAACAGGGTACCTGATATAAGCCTGTCATGTGTGGACTCCTTTAATTGCCATAATTTCCTTATCTTTGCTTATATGTATTGCCTGTCAGAACCAAACTCATTATGAATTAGTCCCATTCCTGTGTGGGGTGGGATGGGGCGGGTGGATAAATAATTTCACAGGCCTCCAAGGCCCACGGGATAAGAAATACCGCTGAGATGTAGAATAACGTGAAGTTGAGTTCATCAATAACACCAATGTAGAGAGGACCTGAAATTCTGCGTGCTGAAACCCGCAAACAATGGCAATTTGCAATGAGGATGCCGCCATCTTGTCACTGAAGGAAGAGTGGTCGGCACTTCTGTGGCAGAAGAAGGACACGAGGCACGGGGGCTTTCAGGCAGGGCTGCACAGAGCACCGGAGTGGAGTCCGCAGGCTCTTGGAGATGAGAGACAGCGTGGAACAGACTGTGGGTGGGCTTGTGGTAATCTCAAGTAAGAAAGTCTTTACACTGAGGCTTTCAGAAGTGATTAGAGTTGCCATGTTCTGATTTTTAGAGAAACTGTTTTTTCCTAACCAAAGTAATCCAGACCAGTCAAGCAGATACTCTGCATGCTGGTGCTCAGGTAGCTCTCTTAGGTTCTGATCCTTGCACCCAAGTTGGCATTACTCCGTGGTCACGTTTGGCAAACTGGCCTTATTATTCTTCATGCGTACTATTTGTGTGTTGCCCCCCTCTCCTTTTCTGACCAATTTTCTTTACTGCTGCAAGGGAAACCCCGAGTAAACACATGGTTCTGTTTACAGTGACAGCTGAATTGCCAATTCAGGGCCAACCTACAGAAAAGACTACTGTATCTGCACTTACAGCAATATCACCCAAAACTGAAAGAAAATTAAAAGTCATACCCATCCATTCATATATATATTCATATACTAAATATTTGCAATCGTTTCTGACAGGTAAACAGTTTAGCACAAGGCCTGTAAAACGAACCTGATGTAAAACCCATTTTCAGCTGAATGCGTCATTACAGCAAAACAGAAGTAAGAGCTCCACTTTACCAAAAGTACCATCCGTGGCCATGTCCTCTCCGGCTCACATTTTCTGAAATCAATAGTGAGTAAACAACTTTGATAATGTGCATTTGTAAGTGATGCCACAGCGGCTCAGAAATACATCAGGCAGGAACTGTGCCTTCGCCTTTTTAGTGGGCAATTCATTGATTTTATTTATGTTGAAAACACTTATTTAACCAAACAGATAAAGAGGAGAAAAAGCAGCGAATAAGGAAAAACAGTTAGCTAGCATAGCCTAATGCTTGAAGGGTCCATTTAGGGCAAGTGGCCCTTTTCTCCCTTAGTGGAGTTTACTGGGTCATTAGAATATCAAATGTTTTTCTCTGTTTGTTTATTATATCACACTTTTTTTATTCCTAACCTGTTCAACCTTGGCTGAGAATTTGTTAGCTTATCTAGCAATGTTTTGGTAATACATAAATTATCAAATAGGATTAGCTATTGAGATATGATGCTGGAATTTCTCACATAATACTACTCAAATGTCCATGAATAAGGAAAGCCTTATGGATGAGTACGCCTTGTTGTTCCTACCTTACGAGTCTCCAATGTCAGGACCCGTCTGGCTCGCTAAGGAATAGATGTAATGCTTTTGTCCAACAAGACTAAGGAAATCAGGAGGCAAGCCTTGGTGAGAAGCATGACTCAGGAGTCTGTCAGAGATTATTACATGACTGTCAGTGGCACCATAATCAAGTTCTTATAGGCTGACTGAAGAGAAATGGCCTTGTTTATATATATATAATTATCTGACATATCAGAAAGATGCATCAAGACCCATAATAACCCAGTGAATTGCATCAACAGAGGGGGTGGTCATTGCGGTGGGGGGAGTTAAATATAGCAAATATTAAGTCAAAAAGGAAGAGCTTAATTGGCATTTGACCCTTGGTCCTGTTCACAGACTGGGTGTATGACCCAGTTCCTAACAGACTGGGCGCATGTCTCAACTCTTCCCAGACTGGATACATTACCCTTTTCCTCACAGACTGAGTACATGTCACTGCTCCTCACAGACTGACCATGTGATTCATTCCTCACACATCAGAAAGGGGATCTTAAAATCAAAATGAAGTTGGTGGACTAGCAAAGCTCCAGTCAGACTGTTATAGCTGCCCATATGGACATTTTGAGCTTGTTCAATATTCTGTCCTCCTACAAATGTAAATATATTAAGTCTTTAAAAACCTCCCACTTCTTTTAAAATGCATTGCAAATGACCTTTCATGTAAAGTTGAGTTCAGGCATCAGCCAACAGTATCTTGATCTCATGATTCAACAGAAGCTGATGCTGTGGCTGGGTAGTCAGTTGTTGTACATGCTTTTCTTCACGTGTAGCCATTCCTGCAGGGGAAAATGCCCAAGTTATCTAATTTTCATGAGACGTCAGTTTCCAAACCAGGGTAAAACTGAGCAGCAAGTGTAGAGATAACATTTGGAACAGGGCCCAAAGAAAGCTTCTTAAATCCTTACCTAAACTTGGCAAGCAAAGTGTGAACACAACAGACTGGAGAATTTTCCAGCATCTCAGGAATAACAACTCGTAATTGACAACAATGCTGGAGGACAATATTTAAATGTTGTAGAAGGAAATGTGCAGCTTATTGTTGGCTGCTGTCCTCAAAAATATGAACCCAGCCTTCATTAGAGTTAATGAGCTCTTTTGTCATCGCCTAATTGATTCAGGGTAAAGGACCATGTCTCCACTCACAGAAGAGCACACCTATTTTGAACCTTTTGAACTGAGCCTGAACATATTAAGAAGGACTATTGAACAAGAAAAAAAAAACAACGTTTGATACTTTATTATCTGTTCTTGTACCAACTAGCAAGCCTGAAATGCAGAAGACTCGACCAGTCGCAATAACATAAATCATGACAAAGGTGCGGTGTCCCATTTGGCACAGTAAGTGTTGTCCTGTCATTAAGAACCAGAAAGGTCAGCAGTTCAAATACCTGGATCTTCTGCTGGGAATCTGATTATTTCGGAAACGGGTCTAACAAGCTTTGGTCTTCCTAAATCTTTTAAATTTATTTTTGGCATTAACAATGTCCTATATTTCCTTGCATGGGTAGTGATTTTAGCAGCTAACAACTGGCTGGAAAGATGACAGCATGCCACCTGAAATGCATAATAGGCAATATAAAACACCAAGCATAAAATAGCTGTCTGATGAAAGCTAAAGGCCAGTTTGAGCTTAAAAGACAGTCAATATACTTCTGATATCTACATGGTGGTATTACTATTGAGTAATAATTCTGATAAACTTTTCAAAGCTATATTTTGGGCTCCATGTCACTGAAGAGGTAAAGAATTAAGAAAAAGTTTTTTTTTAAAAAACCGAATAAATTGTAGCTTTGCTCTTCTCTTTAGCTTGCTTGTCATGAAAAGATAAAAATATAAGCGCACCCAGTTATGTCATTTTGTTGAAGTGTTTCTAATCCAGATTAAAGCTTCCAGATTCACAGTAAGAGACATTTATAAATTAAATCAACGACTGTTCAAACCCACAAATAGCTGAAACACTGCTTTGAATATTCATGAAGGTTATGAATGGTTTTGCGTGGCACCTCATGAAATGAGAAGTTGTAGCAGAGTGTGTGCGAGTCCTCTGTTGACAGCGTCGGACTGATACCGTGAAATATCATATTTGTCATAAAAAAAATGTTTACACAGACATTAGAGCAAGACACAAGTTAAACATACAGTTGACAGTGATTTATACATAATTACTAATAAAATTGTGCTGTTATGTAAGAAGCGAAATATTTAGAAACAAATACATAAAATACATAACCATGTATTGATAAACAAACAAACATTTGGGATAATTTGCATGTATTGTACTTACCATGCACCGTGTCCAGTGTATACCCCAGGCTTGTGCCTTATGTTTCCTGGGATAGACTCTAGGACCCTCTGTGACCCTGACCAGGATAAGGGGTTAGAAGATGGATGGATGGATGGATGGATGGATGGATGGATGGATGGATGGATGGATGGATGGATGGATGGATTTGAGGAACTGGTTAGAGAACCAACAAACACAAGAACTGTGCTATACAAAATAAAGGATGGTGAAGTCTGAAGTAGTTACCTGTAGGCATCATGTTTCTCAAAACTGAATGTGATGAAGAAAGCCAGGCTGAGACTTGGGGCCCATAATGCAGGCTGAGTAGACAACATGCCAACCTAAACCCTATCGGCTAGGTTTCAAACTGGACCAGTGAAGGTACCTGTGCTACAGAAATAGCATAACCCTCACCAGTTGCAACTGCAATTTATCACACCGATATATTCATCAAGCATGAAATTAGACATGATTTGCAAGAAACATTTACAAATGTTCTTATTGGGATGAAGCCGCCACCGAGAAGGTCTAGAAATAAGTCTGACAGCATATTTTTAGCTAAAACCCTGGTGGTTTTATTTCAAAACTCATGTGAATGGCGTCACACTAAGGTTCTCTTCAGTGTCCCACACACCTGTCTCTAAGCAGAATGTTGTGCCCCTACCGGATCAGCCTCACGCCACAAACCCCCGTTCGTAATCATGGCTTCCTATGTAAACACCGCACTCGCACGGGATTGCTGCGAGGTATCAGTTGTGAGTTAGTAGCCACTTACTGAGTATTGAATCCGGATTGTTTAAACAGTTAATGACCTTTGGATTATTCCTGTGTTGCCCTCTTCTGCTTACTATGTTTGGTTTTGGTCGCCTCTTGGATTGTCGTCTCCATTACCGATTGTTTGTACCTGCCCCTTGGATTCTCCCCTGTCAGATTGTTGCCTGGCCCGCATGTTGTGCAAGTTACCTGTTTGGCTGTGCTTGAGTCCTGGTTGTTTTCATTACACAGAAAGGTGATCAACTATACATGGAGAATTTTTTTTAAATAAGACACTTTACATTACATTACATGGAAAAGGTCTTTTAGTGATGAGAATAAAATGTACCACTGCTATATGAAAATGCTTATTTTACATCTACCTTTGTGCAAGGGAATGTTTACACATTGGTGGACCTCTGTGGTGTTTCACTAAGCAACTTCCTGCAGACCCAGCAGACAAGGCTGGAGACCACATCTCAGGTTAGAGAAGCCAGTGAGTTCTGCTTATGGACATCTTTGATCACATGCACCGCCCAGGGGCTGAAGGGAAAGGCTTTTCCTACAAACACTCAGCCAGTATTATTGCTTTGTTTTCTCAGAGGCGTGTGCTGAGGTGTCTTGAGGGAAACGGCAATGCATATCACTGCTGTAACCTACAAATCCTTTTTAAAACACATTTAGTCCTGCAAAATCAAATCATGCAGGTTCTTAAACAGAGCAATGAGTTATTTACCAGGATGCAGTTGTCTAACCATTTTGTAACCTCAGGGGGGAACATTACAGATGATTAAATTAATAGTCCTTAATTTGTGAAGTGCAGGAAGGTAATGCCTTGTGAATATGGTAAACATTGATTTAATTTGGCAGGAGATAAATAGTGAGGGAAACGTGTTAATATACGGTGCCAGTCTGAGGCAGAAACAGAAGACACACGAACAGCAGACCACAGACATGTAATGTGGTCAGCTGTGACACTCCAGCTTGCCTATGATTCTTCATAAAAGGAGATCCTGTCAGTGGATCTACTTCCACCTCAGGAAGCAGCGATATGCGTTTCCTGTTGACCCAAAGCAAATTGCTGTCGCAATTCTGTCACATTGCTGAGGCTGTCCAGGCTCAGGATTCAAAGGATGAAAAATATATGACTTTTCATAGCAGCTTGATAACTCAGTTTTACATTCCATGCAATGAAGTTTGCCTAAAATTGTAGCTAAATGATTTTATAAAGGGTTGTCACTTACACCACTTTTTAGTCCATCCATCCATCCTGATAAGGGTTGAGGGGACATTTAAATAGTCAACATAATCAAAATATTTTCCCTCTGAAAATTTAAAAGCTTTCATGTGTCAGCATGAGATGAAATGGAAATGATTTTCAAACTATTTTGACCAAAGCCACTCTTACAGATTACGCATTTGTGTTTTAAACATATAGTTAAAAATGTAAACTCTCCAATTTCCTTGTTTAAATGGTTCCCATAATTCTTACTGCATTGAATAACATATATTATGTGATGTTATGTAATAAGGACAGGAGGTCCACACTGGAACACAGCACCAATTAAAAATCCTTGGCACTGCGAAGTTGAACTTCGTAAGGAGACGCTTTGGTTTAGCAAGATTAATGCTCATTGGACAAGTCCTGCTGAGTCAGCTGGTGCCTTAACAGCTCAGCACTACCCAGCAGAAAAACCAGTTACAGAACTCTCGATGTTCAGACCAAAACATCAAGCATAAATTTAGCAGACACCACAGAAGGAACAGTGCCACTCGCTCTCTAGTGATGAGTTGATTACTGTTCCAAACATTGACATCAAACAGAAAGTCACAGAAAATTAAAGGTATTGTGTAACAAGCTATAAGAAAGGGAATGTAGGTATCCTGGGCTGGGGGAGGGTCAGGTGACAATGAACCTCATTCAGTCCACCAGTTGCCTATTCCCAATCATTACATAATATCAAGCTTTGCAATCTCTCAGGCCCACTAAATGCAGCCAGACCCAGTGCCTGGCATGGCACTATTTTGTCAATCTATGGCTACATTCATTATTAGGAGCTATAATGTTCTTAAAGTGAAAGCACCCACATGGTCTCTTGTCTGCACTCTGCTGCTGCGATGCACTACTGGGCAGCCAAGGGCTTTGAAAAAAGAATTAATTTAATAAAATGACATGGACAAGAAACAAAAACACAGCCTAACTTTTCAAAGTGACTCAGTCTAGATCACTGTAATTAAACAAGTTTTTAAGCTAATACCATCTTTAGTCTTGCTGTTGGTTCTCCTTCTTTATTTAAAGAGAACAATACAGCGAGCACCTTAAATTCTCAGCATCCAAAGTCCATTTCCATATAGTTAACATGGAAATGGTCTGGGATTTAAAGCAGTTATGGACTGATATGAAGCTCAAGTGTCTGGAAGTCTGTTAGTCAATGCCTGAATTACAAGGTTTGCAGCCTCACTTGACAAAGCACACTCCAAATGTGATGTGAGCAACAATCAAAATCTCACTCCCTTAATCTTAAATTCAGGTCACTCAAGTATTCATGAGCTTTTGCAACCAACATTGATATTATCACACATTGACTGAAAATTATTTAAACAAGAAATTCTGTGTACTGTGGATTTCACATTCCTGCACTGGAAAGAATAGTAATTCTATAAAAATGCCTTTTAAATATTAACACAAAACAAATTCTAGAGATTGAAGAAATTAGGTCATTTCAGAGGCCCACCCTTTAGCTAAACCAAATACAAAAGCAATTACATAAACGTAAAAACTGCATACTTTTTTCTCACATGGAAGATAAATTGTTTCTGGCTTTAGAATCTCATTTATGCTTACTGAACACATGGACTTTTATTGGTATCAGCAAAATAATGGATTGTGTGGTGATGACTTTGCAGTGTACTGTAAACTCTGGGGCCAGTTGTGTATGCAGCTGGAGAATGTTCATTTGCGAGAGCAATTGGCCCTGTAATATTTATGCGAATTTAAATGCCCTGGTGAGTTCCCACAACACTTTCCCTAGGCTGTCACCATTTATATAGAGGTCAGGATGGTGCCTATGGGGAAGAAAGGGCCCAGTCATACATTCGCAGAATTTAAAAATTCAAAACACATTCCTCTCTGTGTGCTGGGGTGAACATTTAATAGATATCATTGAACAGAAATAAAGGCATGCGTTTATTGCAACTTAAAGACCAACTGAAATATAATCAGGTCTAACCTGATCTGATCATGTGACATGTTCCATTTGATCCAAACCCTAGTGTGATGGATTTTTCAGGTGAAGGCATGTGAACTGGACATCATGCTGGCTCGAGGACATGGCATGGTAGGTGGAGAAGTTATGGTGGTCTTAAATCCAGCAGGATTCGAGACCCACTGTTTCAGAACCGGCAGCCACAGACGAATGTCCCCTGGCTGAAGGATTCCCATAGGTGACATTCCCACATATGAACACAGCACAGACACATTTGTAGCATCAGGAACCCTAATGACTGAGGAAAAGCATCATTATAGTTTTATATACTTTACAGAGCACAGAGATTTATATATCCGAACTAGCCAATTAGAATTGAAAGAATGGTGGGAAACAGATGTTGTTATTGGCTCAATACTTCTAGGAGGAGCACAATGAAAATCGGGGGGAGCAACACCCCCCCCAAATCCCCCCTTATATCCGCCACCAAAAATGGACCCAAACCCCCATCCAACTCAAAGATCAGCCTAAGCACTGGTATCGTGCTTCTGTTTGATGCATTACCTGGGTTTTAAGTTGTTTTCTAAAGTGACAAATTGCCAAATAAAAGAAAAATCCCCAAAGGTAACATTTTCCATCTATGCCTCCATAGAATGTTTAACGGAGACATAATGCTGTTCACATAATTACAGTATAATGGCTGACATTAAGGGTTGCTGATCACAGCTCTGTTGTATGGTGAGATCAAGGCACTTTACCTGAATAGCCTCAGCAATTACCCTTCTGAGCGAATGGGAGGTAAAAATGCAGAGGTTGACAGGTTATATAAAAGGGATCTGTTGAATACACAAGAAAAACATGTGGATGCCTCTGGGGAATAACATTTACAAGCCTTTTGGCAAACTCTGCTATGATTTTAGGTAAAACAATTGAAATATAAATTTCAAATGTGTCTGCTAGACATAAAAAAACACTCACAAGCGCAAGATTTCCCAAGAAGCCCAATTGCATTGCATGAAATCTGCTTCAAGATCCCATGCCCCAGTCGTAATATCTTCTGACATCTGGAATATCCAGGTCACGGTCTATTGGTGTTATTAACCCCAAATCCAGTGTACAGCAGAACTGCATCCTCTTACTGAAGAGTTGCATATGGACATGACTAACCTCACTCAGCCCAGGGACCTTTTCTCAGGGTCCAAACCAAAACATAACCTGCTTGGAAGCCGTTAGGCTCTCTGGACATCCGTCCCTTCACAGAACCAGAGAGCCGCAATTCCACACTCGAACAGCCTCAGAGAACATGGCCCAGACTGCCTTCTCCAACCTCTTGGACCCTAATGAATACGGTTCCCTCTGCCAGCAAAAAGCATCTGCGGTGAAACCCTTTCACCTTCTACTGGCATAGATTACTTCCATCGTCCAGATTTAAGTACTGTGTGATTTTATACTTATAAAGACTATATTGTACAGAATAAACCACCCTGGTGTCCAGTTTCACTGGCAAAACCTGCCCTATCTCCATAAATGGAAAAGGCACTATGTACGGACAAGAAGGCTGTGAAATTATTGTTACCTTAGCAACCAGTCAATGTAATAACTTCCATGCATAGTGAAACATATTAAGGTAACTAATTTTTCCAGGGTCAGACTGGAACAGAAAAATATTACTGGTTAGTCCTATACAACAAATCAAAATTTTAAATTTTAGATATTTTTCAGCATCCAGTGATGATGTTAAAAGTACACAAGTATGCAAAGCACTGACAGAATGTCTTCCACAGAATCTTTTTGCCACACACCATGACTCATTTTCATGATAAATTCTTGCCTGCTTATTTTGTTGCGTTCAGTGAGTACCCTTTGGATACTGTTTGAACCCATTATCCATGGTAACATTCAAAGTTCCCTGCATTCAAAGCCAAAGCAGACATTAGCTGGAACAAAAACATTTAGCCTTATAACAAGGACATTAAGATTTGATCATAATTTCAGCATCCAGTTTATAGCAGAAATGCAAGTATGTCACCTTGCATGTATTTTTTCCCCCATGTTATTCCTAGAACCGAGTGACGGCCTTTTCTGACAAACAAAAAACAAAACCACACAACCAAACTGAGTTGTTATTTCAATTCTGCAAAACAGGAACGAGCCAGTTGCCAGGTTCGTGCGAAAATAAGTATTCCTATGCCGTGTGAATCAAACACCCGGTGAGCCTTAACAAAGAGCCCACATCTCAGACTCAGTGAGGTGATCAAGGTGGAGGCAGTCGTGTCTCAGACCCTAGCCAGTGACACCACACCATATTATTATCCTTGGGAAATGTTAATTGTGTCATTCAAACACAGTCATCAACACACTGATAGCTTCTTGTTTTACATGTGGTGCAGATGTGCACCCCTGGAATGGGCTGGATAGTACACATATCCATTTTTGTAAAACAAGACAGAGTGACAGTGAGGCAGTGTTACGACTCGGAAGACGATGCTATGAGCTCGGCACATTTCCCTGCAGCTGAGGGTGAAAGTACTGAACATTTGGAAGAAAAAGATTGCCATATTTTCTCACTGTCTGGTTCAACCGAATAAGTACCAATTGAGGGTTAAATCAGCTGGAAAATGACAGTGCTCCCAATGCAGTAATAATGAAATGACCCCACCCTCGAAGGATTCTCTGATTATACCACTGATGATATGTGTACGACAGGGCATGACGGTTCACAGCCATAACCCCAACCCTAAAATGAATGAGTTCATATCCAGGTGGGTATCACAAGGTTATATCTGGCCACAGACTTGATCAGGTGAGTCTTTCTGTCAACTGCTCAGATCATGTGAGTCTGACAATGGCAGGCAGTGCAGGGCATGTCTCCCCTTGACCTGGATTAAGTTGGCTTGTCTGCATCTCTATCAGTCTCTGGATAGTTATATAATGTACATGTTTTATGACGTTAGGGACTCCCTTGTGTTACTGTCAACAGTCTAGGTAAAAAAAGTAAAATGTAAATCAGTCAGAGTCAGGATGCACACAGGCAACAAACTGTATAGGCCACAAAAATATTTAAAAATGATACACATCAAGAATGATACAGAATAATATTGCAATAATGGTCCCTTGTACCACTAATAACATAGAGTGAGGGAAATAATTATTTGACTCCCTGGTGAAATCCTAAGTTGACCCATTTATAAAGAAATAAGAAGTCTATAATGTCACTGGTAGGTTTATTTTAACATCAGAGGACAGATTGTCAACAAAACAAACAAGAAAAAGTCATTATGTAACAGTTACAAATCAATTTGTCATTTATCTAGGAAAATAAGTATTTGATCCATTGGAACGCATGATTTACTACATGGTGGAGTAACCATTGTTGGCAAGCACAGCTATCATACGTTTCTTGTAGCTGGTCACCAGGCTTGCACACAGCTCAGCAGGAATTTTCATCTACTCCTCTTTGCAGATCTCCCCCAAATCTTTAAGGTTTTTAGGCTGTCATTTGGATACACGAAGCTTGAGTTCCCTCCATAGGTTTTCTATGGGATTAAGGTCCAGAGACTGGCTAGGCCACGCCATGACCTTAATGTGCTTCTTCTTGAACCACTCCTTTGTTGCCTTGGCCATATGCTTAGGGTTGTTGTCTTGCTGGAAGACCCACCCGTGGCACATTTTCAGTGCCCTGGCTGAAGGAAGGAGGCTCTCATCCAAGATTTTACGGTACATGGCTCCATCCATCTTTCCTTCAGTACGGTGCAGCTGTCCTGTACTCTTGGCAGAAAAACACCCCTAAAGCATAATGTTTCCACCTCTGTGTTTGACAGTAGGGATGGTGTTCCTGGGGTTACAATCAGCATTCTTTTCCCTTCAAACATGGCGAGTGGAGTTGATGCCAAACACACACAAACAAGCACATTCTCCCAAGCCTCACTGGAATCATTCAGGTGTTCATTAGCATACTTCAAACGGACTTGAACATGGGCCTTTTTGAGCGGGGGTACTTTGATAGCGCTGCAGGATTTCAAGCTGTAACGGCATACTATGTTACCAATGGTTTTCTTGGTGACTGTGGTCCCTGCTGCTTTGAGATCAGTAACTAGCTTCTCCAGTGTAGTTCTGGGGTTAGCCCTCACCGTTCTTAAGATCATTGATGCCGCACGAGACGAGATCTTCCTTGGGGCCCCAGACCGAGGGTGATTGACAGTTATTTTGTCTTTCTTCCATTTGCAAATAATTGCACCAACAATTGTGACTTTCTCAGCAAGCTGCTTGCTGATGGCCTTGTAGCCCATTGCAACTTTGTGAAGTAGACAGGTTACTGACCCAAGAATACTATTTAACAAAGTAATGCCATTAAATGTGCAAGCTGGCCCGGTACCTGTTAATACTTAATTAAGTACTATTTGTGTTGTGATTGGTCAAGTACATGTGCACTAATTTCTTGCAGGTGTGTAAGGGATCAAATACTTATTTCCATAGATGAATGAAAAATTGATTTGTAACTTACATAATGACTTTTTCTTGTTTGTTTTGTTGACAATCTATCCTCTGATGTTAAAATAAACCCACCAGTGACATTATACACTTCTAATTTCTTTATAAATGGGTCAACTTAGGATTTCACCAGGGGGTCAAATAATTATTTCCCTCACTGTAGTTGATATTACTAAAATATACTTACATACTTCAGTCTTCTGCTGTAACCCAGACAAGCTTGTGAAAATGAGTCAGCGATAGCATTACGATGCAGCGGGCTGCAGGCCAGCATCTCACAGAATCACGGCTGACTCAGAAAAACTATAAAGCCTTCGGAGGGGCCATTATCACCTGTACATAGAGGTCTGATTTGGGTCATTTCTGCTTTTATACTAAGATGTGTTGTTTCCATATCATTCTTTAAGTTGTAACAGCTCATTCTTGACACTGGGTGCCAAAATATTTTGCCAAAACATATAATACTGCTCTAGTGATGGCTTAATGTGTACAAAACTTACCGTTTTAAAGCAGGATAGGGAAGTATAACATATAGTACTAGCCTGAAGAAACCTAATGCTTTTAATGCATGTTCCACGTAACAGGCTTTACAATTCTGCCATCTACTGGTCTATTGGCATAAAATTAAAAACGAATAGGAAATGAAAACAAGACGAGAGAAAATTGTATACCCTCTGTTCTATCACTTCAGCCTTTCAATTCAGTTCGACATTAGTAACCTGACTGGCAAGAAAAACAAACATCATTTAAAAAATTTATTTCAAAACAATTTAATTACACTCTGGCGTCAGGTTTAAGTCAAAAAAAAAAAACAGATCTAGCGACATTACATAGCCTTATCCGAATAGGTCACTACATTAAAATGCTAAACTCTAGCCGAATCACATACGACGAAACGTTAAACTGAATACCCAAGATCCTGCAGTCTTAGTGCTGTGTAATATTATAGCTAACAGAAAAAAAATAATAAAAGTTACTAACAACAAACCGATATGAATTTCAAATCTGGAGGAATATACGGTCGCTCTTGCAAGGCACTAAATGGGATGCAATGATTATGATCTGCCGCCACCGTGTGGCTAAAATGGTTTCCCACGCTAAATTTGTACAAATATAGATGTGTATTGATCAATTCAAATTCAAGGTTTTACCTGCGGCATTGTTTACATAAATTTAAGTAAGAACAGTGATATTCAGTCGAAGAATAGTTCAATTAGTATTCTATAGTACAAGTTAAAATGTAATATGGTGCATTTTAATATTGCAAAAAAAGTTTTATTTGGTCCACCAAAGTCAATGCACATACTTTTGCGTATAAATATCTTTCGTTTAAAAGCAAGTTTGGCAGACAAGAACTTGTACTCAACGCTGTAGCAAGCAATAAAGTCTCACTTTAAGCTGACGAATTTTAACCACTGTCTAAATCTATAAATAATTATATCTGAAAACGTTGGGTATGTCTTATATTTTGCCTGCGGATAAAGGCACTGTGGAATACTAAGGTCTTGGTTTCAGTTATTTTAATCTACTATTCACGTATTAAGGTATTCCGCTAAATTTACCATTAAATGATTTTAGCCATCTTTTGGATCAGCGACCGTTCGTGTTATAAACAGTTCTCAAGCGGTATAGAAATTTCCGCCGCAATGTAAAGTTTATATTTATATTTATAATATGTTTACGTTGTATATCCAGGATGGACAAACTTTACCTATAATAACTAAAAATGAATGCGTTGTCACTGCAGTTGGTAAATTGTACAAATTAGTGTTCGCACCTCATCAGAAAAATCGGAGTAATCCAGTGTGTAAATTTCAGTATATATTTTGTTACATTACTACCCGGCTATATTTCCTTATTTGTAGGATTAAAGAACAAATTATCTTGATTACATTAGTACTTACTTTATAACGTTTCTAAATATGAAAGAAAAATCGGCAGGAAAATTATTAGTTGGTTTAATTATTAAGTATGTCTGTGTCGATGATATGATAAACTGTTTGGAAAAATCAAAAACTTGATCTTGAACTGTAGTCTCACATTTTACTTCACGTATACATTTGGAGAATACTTGAGAATTTTCCCGTGTGGTGTTTTGCAAAACACCAGCTGGTGCTGTTGCATCACAATTGCCTGAGACGTGACTAGAATAGCAGCGTGTACAGCCAAGTCATTTGCACTGGATCGTTATAGATATGCCCACACTACGCCCAGTAGTTTAACATGCTGCTTGACAATGCGCCAAAGAAAAGAGATTAAGCACAGCTTGTAAAGAGCCCTCGGAGTTTTAGTACATAGTTGAATGTTTATAATAATTAAAGCAAAAAGGTGACTAGCTATTCACAATAAATGTATGACGATAATATTGAACTACAGTTATCTTACTATGGAAAAGTCATTGTCTGTCATGGTGATATCAGCCTCGAAATCACGGACTGCTTCGGAAATGCTTCAATTCATTCAACGCACAAAGTTTTGATACCTTGTTCCAAAGCCTGAATAAAAATGGCAGTCGCGAAGCTACTCTGAATCGGGGGCTTTCTTTGCGCAATTCTGTTTTGAAACGTATCGAATGGTTTACCTCAATTCGATATTATAAAGAATAAGAGCAAGCTGATCATCTGGGGTCAGAACATGTTGACCCAAAAAACATAAAATGTGCAAAATCTCAGACCCCCACCCTCGTCAGTGACTGATCGCTACACGAAAACTTTTTTACAATTATATAAAGCCTGTTTGTCACAGCTCTGTGTGAAGTCTTGCCTCAGTCTCCCGGTTATGTGTCTAGTACCGAGCTGTGCTATACGCCTACTGTATGTAGTCTGGTTTCTTGTAGCCACCTACTTCTAGCAGTTTTGGCCCTGAGCCTGCCTAACCTACAGTAGGCCTGTCTTGTTAGTTCCCTTTGGAACTTCTGCCAAAATACTCACCTTAATTTTGGATTTTGTTAAGACCACTAGATTTAGCAACGAAATAAAAGATGCCTTAATAATGCTTACATTAATTATGCACAGGGTCAGTACTACAAAGTGAAATCATGTTTGTTTAAAATATGTGCTTAGTCTGAATCGTGATTTATTTAATGTAGCGGCGTGTAGCCCGTATTACGTGCGTTCCTTACATTTAAACAATTGAGTTTTGGCTATACTGGCTACCATTTGGCCACCAGATGTCACTGTTACGCGGTGTTACTCATTTCTCGAAAATTGAATCATTTTCCGAATCCGCGGGTTCAGTATTTTGATCCTCCAACAGTTCCTGTTTCAGCCATTACTAGTTTGTAAGAATTCAATTAGCCAGAAATTTTATGTGAATCACAACTGAAAGCAGGTAAACTGAAAACCACACAGAGAGCAATCTAATGAACTTCTCAGCTACTTTCAGGTAAACAACAGTATAATTTGTCAGAGCTGATTGATGACCGTGATGGCAAGGGTGAAACACTGTCAACTATAGTTAACGTCCTAACGAAGAAATCTCTTTTCTTAGTGAGCCTCGGGTTCCTTTGACACAAGAACGACTGTTGTAATAATGGCACTAAATACAACGTATCTTACTTGATCCTATTCAAAACGTCGATGTTCATCAGGTATAGAGTTCCATTTTTCAGACTGAAACAAAACGAAACTCTGAAACCTACGATTGGTTTGCATTGTATTTCGCCCTGACATAATTTCTAGGCTACTCCCGATTTGAGATTATATTTTGCAAACTCACAAAGTTTTGAAATTAAACGGTTTTTGTTTTTTTTTTCATTTTCAGCATAGTTGACCTTTTCCGTTTTTAACTTTTATTTAGGTCTATACCATTTCGGAAAACATGAAAATGATATGTCCTGATGTATGGTAAAGGTAGGGCCGTAGCAATAGCGGGGTGAATAGAGATGATGATTCTTGCGGCCCACAACTGGAGGGGGTCCGAAAATGCATGTTTACACAGTATATATATTGCACACAGCTGTATATACAGTATATCCCGAATGTGGACCAAGAACAATACATGGCCAAAATTTCAAGCTACGGCTTTGGTAAAGGGTACGTTTCTCGGGATGCGTCAGCTACAAAATTTGAACTTGCAGGAGATTAATAATAACTTTATGTAATTTGCTCTATTTTTGATAACGTTTTAAATGATAACACAATATTTTCATTCCTTTTTAGAGGTGCCAGACGAATATTTTATTCTACATTTTTTTTTTTTTTTCTAAAATATCTGATGCCGAATGACAAGATTGATTTAGAACTGAACTTTTCCTGGTGAAACCAATATAGCTTCTCTTGCTTTTTATGAGCTCGGAATAGCCATTACATCAATTGTATCGATCAAGTCGGTTAGCGTAAACTACCCACTACCCACTGCACTAAGCCTATGCAACGTTGTATAAATTTTTGTACAAGATTCTGAAAAGACTGGGTAGTTCAAGGGACGATGTAAATCCAACTGCTTTGCAACTTTCACTAATTGCAACTGATTTTTGTTCCGATGTATCTTTTAGGAAAAAATATATATATTTTCACAACGGATATTTTACGGAAAAAAAAATAAATCGGACATGAAAATTTGTCGCTGGACTTGAATGACTTGATTGTTATCTGTATTTGCCAAGTACAGGCCTATTTTTCGAAGTCTGTATAACAGGGTATTTATTCAAAATTCACAGAGAATTTCGTTATAATCCGATTCGGACCTCGAACGAGAGTTAAAAAGACAGGGAACCCACTGCCAGAATGAAGACTTAAATTAAATTCATCCACTTATTGCAATTTATACATCTAACCACAGACATCACACGCGGCTTTGGGTGTGAACGCAATTGCTACAAATCTGATTTGGAATACAGGCACATTATCAACACACGCGTGGGGCTCATAAACGATTAAAAATACTCAGAGAAGTTTTATTAAAAATGTTTCAAGATAAAACATGTCTTTAAGGTACTCCTCAATTGTTTTATTTGCCATACGCTGTTTATGTTCGTTTCAAGGTTAAGTAGGTTGCGATCAGTCTAAGGGGTCTAATGTGTATTATTGATTTTGTTGACATCCCGGTGGGTCACTTTTGACTTATTTTTTGGTAGGCCTACTGATTGAAACGACGTGGACGGCGATGCCAGCACGATACATAAGGAGCACTTGAATCGCTCACACTTCTAAACACGGCAAAATAAAAAATACCATATTCATCATGACCAAAGAAATACGTTCAAATCAAAATCATAAAATAAAGTTCTTCAAATCCGAAGCAAAATAGCAGGGGATTTGCGTGACAAGAGATGTCAAATGCAGATTAAAAGCAGTCGGCTGTCCTGAAGGCAGAAGCGCGCGCTAAAACTACTTTATGTTTGAAGTCATGTTAGAGTAATTTGCCATGACTTATTCCGCAAACGTTTCACATCACATATTTCTCAAATACCCATTATACATTTCAAGGTAATATTCCCGACCTTCTGTAAATTGTTCAGCTGCATTTCAAACTTTAAATCACTGGTTCACTGCATACGCCATTAATTCGGTTCTGTGGAACTGGACAGAATGTTCCACAGAGGCACATTTTACAGAACTAAAATATTTTTATAACATCTGCAGTTTTCTTAAATTCATTTGGATGTAGCCTGTACTCAACATGGTTAGTATTACCAAGTTAATTAGGTAATTTTTATGCAATCAAAATATGTAAAAACATCCCTGGTTCAAAACTAGCATTCATCATAAGATGACGATTATAAACAAAAATGGAACAAATTACACAAAATGCAATTTGTATTCAATTCAAACAATTAAACAAAGTAATGCCATGTGGGATATGTCGCCTTTAAGATATCTCATTTGGCAAGTTTAATTCTAATTTCAATGGCGATTAATCATAAATAAGTCATATAATGAGTAAACAAACTTTAAAATTGTTTAATTTACGTATTAATATTTAATCTTAATATTCCTATAAAATTTAACCAACGAATATCCCTTCTTCACACAAGTAAATGGGTACCCGTTGCTAATCAAACGAAAATGTATAGTCTGATTTATCGAACAGAGATTAAATCAAAATATGATATTAGACGGTACCCAGTAAAATACCATCAGTCGACAGCCACAACAATAATAATATCGTCCAGAAATTAGAATCTCCTGACTTACAAACCATAATCGTTTTTCGATTATAAAAATCAATTTATTTAAATATGTATCAATTTTCCAGGTGTTTATATTTTTAAATTAATGTTACATGGTATTTTCTCAAAATAGCAGCAGTATTTAATTGCCAATCTCTGAAGCACCGGAAAATGATTCTTCAAACAAAGAAGCGCATAGCAGGGTATTCATGAAGAAAGACATGATTGTGGCAAAGCGGCCTAAACGGAAGTATTACATCTTGTGAGCTGAGTTTGTTGTTGTATTTGCTGTGACTAATACTACCACTTATTAGTAACTTTAAATTATTATTTAATGTCAACACTTTTGCACTCGAAATTTCATTCATGCGTCTATCATCTGTTTGTTGTGAACATGCATTTTGGTACTATGCTTCAAGATCTCCAAAGCAATTCATTCAGTTTGTCTGGCGTGTTGTACAAATATTTGGACATTTTATTTCCCCATTTAATTCTTTCTTTGAGTGTAATGACCTTGATAACTTTATATGTGGTGCAAAAGTAATATTGTTTTTATATAAATAGAGACAATGTCCCAGTAATATTCCATCACTCGATACGATTAAGTACCAATTTAGATAAATACATTTATATAAATTTAAATGATAAAGTGATTATTCGGTAAAAATCGAACTACTGTTTACACTAGATATTCCCTTGGACTACAGATTAGGCAAGTAAATCATCCCATATGGCAATGCAATGAAAATACATTAAACTCTGTGAACGGAAGTCCGAGCAGAAAAGTTAACATAAGAAGCATTCACTCTCACTTCAAGAATCATAATTTATTGAAAGAAATGGGTCTTGCGTAATAATCACGTTTGGCAGAATTGTGTTAACCTCGAGGCCTGTGCGTTTTCGGGTCTCTTGTCCCTTCGGTAAAACTTCACTGCCCTCTTTTCTTTCTCACGCGATTCCCTTAAAGCGGACAGGGAGCGTGGATTGCTCAGGCGATCTTATAACACGTGAATAAAAAACGTGGACCAGACTTTAAACCCAAGCTAGCTCTGACAGCAATTAAGGATTTATTGTTATTGTTATTATTACTATTATTATAGATAGTAGTAGTAGAGTTGATGATGATGATGATAAAACAACTAGGTGTTTGCCGTGTGTCTTTGTTCATTATACGCCATTTGCAAGATGTTTCATTAAATGTGATAAGAACAACGATAGCATCAGTATAACTATAGTATACTCAGTAAACAACAAGAAATGCTTAATCCTGAATTTTGCAAGAACTACACTACTTAAAGTACCTACCGTTATCACGTCTTTAATCTTCTGCGCTATGCGAGATATGTGAGAGCCAGCAACAGCTTTATTCGTAATCTGATTTACGGTTAAAATGTCGTTCTTTTCACTCCATTGCGTGTTTTTGACGAGTCTGAGCTGACAGAGGTTAACCTGCCGTTAAGGGGTTAAATAAACCGTCAGTCGCAGCTTGTGGCTGCGGAGCTCTTACATAGAGGCTTTTGTAGTTTACAAATTTTATTATTGTAGTTAATTTGGAGTATTATAAAACAATATGAAACTCGTGTTTTTATTCCTATCTGTTTGCATTAATCGACAATACTTATTTACTTGATCAAAACCTACAAATTCAGACATCTTCAGGCATGCCTCTTAGCATGAGGTTCAGAGCTGAATAGGGTTAATATCAAAGTGATCGTATAGTAGCCTTAAATCTGTATCTCTTAGGTGGAGACCACTAAAGAAACCAGAGAAATCCGTTCACAAGGCAATCGGGAGCCTTCTTTATGTTGTGGTTCAGCTGGATTCTGTACAAAAAAAGAGACTTTGTCTCGGACTCTGAAAATTGCCAGTTGCAACACGAACAAACACAACACTAACACAATCGTTATTGCAATAGAACCTTGACATGAATTGCGGGCGTTTGTTTTCAGGCCCAACGTAGGGCACTTTAATCTTGCAGCCTTTAGAGGGCAGTCAAATGTTTAAGTTTCTCCTGATATTGTCTACTGAAAGCTGTGAAGTGTTACATGTTTTCTGTATGCTTTTGTACATCAGAACTATGTAAACTGTTCATGCATGCCACAAATTTTGATTGGCATCAAACTGAGGTTGAGGGATCTATAAACTTCTAACATTAACCAAAATAATAATAGGCCCTTGAGATTACATTAATGTCAGGCACACTGGTGCTCTCTGTATAGGTGCCTGATCAGTCTCCCTCCTAAATTGTTTTTGTGAAGTCACCTAGATCTCATTGAGTGTGGAGGAGTGGGGGTTGTTCCTCTGTGCAAATGTGTTTGTGTATGTAAGTAGTGGATAGGAAGTCCTAATTCCTATTAAAGTGCAGAAAGAATAAGAATTACAATTACTGAAAGAAGGAGCCATAACGGGGGGAACTAGATACGCTTTTATGGAAATATATGGATGGATGGATGGATGGATGGATGGATGGATGGAGTTCATCACTGAGGGAAACACAACGACATCAGAAACTATTTTTTATACTGCATGCCTATTTTACTGGGTGGAATAAAAACATCTTGCTGAAGTATTGGAGAGTATGCCTGTCCCCCATCCCCCCAGGGTTCTATGCCTCACCACACTACACTTTATTTCAAAACTGCTGCATGGTAAATGCATTTGCAACATAAATTGATTAAATTTACCAAACAAAACAAAACTGCTTCTTTACATCAATTACTAGATGAAAATTGTCTGATTTTTCAGACAGCATCACTTTATGGACAAGAAAATATTTAGATAGATAACTGTGTCATTTTGTGGTGGGAAGGGAGCTGGCATTCAAAATTGAACATGGATAAATTTACACTCACCAGCCACTATATTAGATACACCTAGCAAGTACAGGGTTGGACCTCCTTTAGCCTTCAAAATTGCCTTAATTTTTCATGGCATAGATTCAATAAGGTGCTTGAAACATTCCTCTGAGATTTTGGTTTGTATTGACATGATAGTATCATGTGGTTGCTGCAGATTGTTCAGCTGCACCTTCATGATGCAAATCTCCCATTCCACCACATCCCAGAGGTGTTCTATTGGAGTGAAATTAGGTGCCTGTGGAGGCTATTTGAGTACAGTGAACTCATTGTCATGTTCAAGAAACCAGTCTGTGATGGCATGAGCTTTGTGACATGGCACATTATCCTGCTGGAATTAGCCATTAGAAGAAGGGTACACTGTGGTCATAAAGGGATGGTCATGGTTAGCAACAATACTCAGGTGGACTGTGGCATTTAAACGATGCGTAGCTGGTACTAACGAGCCCAAAGTGTGTCAAAAAAATATCCCCCACACCATTACACCACCACCGGAAGCCTGAATTGTTGATACATGGCTGGATGGATTCATGCTTTCATGTTGTTTGCACCAAATTTTGACCCTACCATCTGTATATCACAGCAGAAATCGAGACTCATCAGACCAGGCAGCATTTTTCCAATGTTCTATTGTCCAATTTTGGTGAGCTTGTGCCCACTGTAACCTCTGTTTCCCATTCCTAGCTGAGTGTTACCAGATGTGGTCTTCTGCTGCTGTACCCCATCTGCCTCAAGGTTTGACATGTTGTGCATTCAGAGATGCTCTTCTGCATACCTTGGTTGTGTTGAGTGGTTATTTGAGTTACTGTCGCCTTTCCATCAGCTCGAACCACTCTGGCCATAAATTTCTGACCTCTGGATCAACAAGGCATTTTCAGCCAGAGAACCTCCGCTCACTGGAGGTTTTTTCTTTTCAGACTGTTATCTGTAAAACACTAGAGATGGTTGTGTGTGAAAATCAGCAGTTTCTGAAAAACTCAAACCAGCACATATAGCACCAATATCAATGCCACATTCAAAGTCACATAAATCACCTTTCTTCACCATTCTGATGCTTCAGCAGATCCTCTTGACTATGTATACATGCCTAAATGCTTTGAGCTTCTGCCACATGATTAGCTGATCAGATATTTGCTTTAACAAGCAGTTGAACAGGTGTACCTAATGAAGTGGCCAGGGAGTGTATATGTCCAAGGCAGTCAAGCTGATCCACTTAAATGCATTAATTAAAGTGTCTTTCAGAAGTTTCTAAAATAGGGACCCCCCAAATGAAAGCAAACCAGTGTGAGGGACCCTCTACCAGGAATAAGGGACTGACAGCTTAAGTTTGCATTTTGCCATGCAAATAATTATACATTATGTACTGATTACACATTTAATCAGTTTATGATACAGTGCTGTGTATCCCCTGTGACTGCTGTAAAGTCCCCAGGACTTTGCTGACCGCAGATTAAAAACCCTGAGTTTGACGTTCAGTAGAATAAGGTGACTTAAAACGTTACTACACTTGTGTAGCTTTAAGAAGCACACCCAGAGCATTCAGGTTCATTGTTCACAGAAAATGAAGATTATACATGTAACCGTGTAGGCTACAGTAAATTTCTGTATTAACACTGAATCACTGAGTCATGTAAAGGGAACATTTTCCTTCCTCAAAAAGTAGTGGTGGTGGTGGGGGGTGGTTGGAAAAATCAAGTCAGCACTACACTTATACCAACACAAAAATTTTAGTTACTTACGTCAGCAAGATCTACTCAATGCACCCCTCTGGTATTAATGCTTAAATAGTAGTGCTTCTGCATTATTATTTATTATTATTATTATTATTATTATTATTCCTTTGACTCGCCATGTATATACATAGTGTCACGCCCTTTCTCTCCTGTTCCCTGGCTCTTCCCCCTGCTGCCTGGTTTCCTCATGCTGCACCTGGTTGTTGTGGCGATGCTAATTGCCTTGTTACGCACCTGGTGCTGGTTGCCTCGCTAAACACATGGTTGCCTGGTTCCCTAGCCTATTTCCCTGTGTCAGCTCAGTCAGTCTGGGAGTCTTGATCTGGAGGAGTGCCTGGTGGGTCCTGCTTGATCGTACTGCCTCACAAAGTATTCTGAGCCAGCTCCTAGTTTCCTTGGATGCTTAGGCCCTGCCACAGTATGCCTGCATGTCTCAGTGGCTGGTATTACAATATGTGGGTAGCTAAGAGTGATCCAGCTTATGGAGGTAGGAGTACCCTGATCTGTGGGTACTCTATGCCTAAGGATGGACAAGCCTTCCCCTGTTCCGGGTTCCCTTGATCCTGTGCACCTGCATCCCCCTGGAACTCCGTTCCTGTGCCTGCGCCCTGCCATGCCTTGTCCATGCCATGCCTCACCTCGTCCATGTCTCCATGCCATGTTTTTGCCTGTCTGGTGTTCTCCGGCCATTCTGGTTATATATGAGGCTCCCTGCCCTTTGGGTCTTAAAAGGGTTGAGCTGCTCAAAGAACCAGTTTCTGCCTTGCCGCGTGTGATTGTGTGCATGTGTCCGCCAGTGCCATGGCACATAGTACATTTTAATTAAACAATGTTTCAAATCTAATAAGTAGGTTATTGTGACACATTTTAGTTTAGTTCATTAAACTGATGAAATGATGTATGTATATGCTTTATTGTATTTTAGGGAGTAATTTGACTTTAAGGTTAAAGTGTCTTGGTTCTCCATCTGAGACTCCCCACCCTTCTGTGTCTGGTCCCATTGGGGTTTACACTGCTCAATCCGTTCACCATCCGCCATATCGTGATAAAATGTTAAAAAATAAGTTTGTCTGATGGTTATAATAATAATGCTTTACTTGTATCCAAAGACCATATCACCCACTCTTTTTCCATAATCAATATCTGCTTATATAATAAGTATTACTGATTGCGACCCAGTTCAGCCATTGGCTGTTAAAATAAATGCATTTTTTACATGTTATATGGTATTTTCAAATAGTGATATGCAAATATAGCGATGACACGTTATTACTTCACACCACAGGCACGTTAGAGACCAATCGCAGTATTAATGCGACTAGTATACATTTATCATAAAAAAGTCTGTCGTGTCAATACATTCAAATTTTAACGTATTCTTATCGAAAACATTTTGTAAAATCCATTTATAAAGCAATGGTTGTTATAGTCGTGCCTTATTAATATTTGTAATATTTATGCTGCCTTAATGAAGGTGAACCTCTTATAAATTGCATATAAATTATAAGTTTCCATATTAGCATAAAAAGTATACATGTCGAATGTTAAAAATATATTACTTATTTTCAGCATTTTTTCTACTATATGTAAAATATTAAAAGTTTAAACTTTACAGTTTAGATTTACAGTTTTAAGATGATAAAATGATTCACTATACATAAATTATATTACACACTTATCAGGTGCCGTCAGGTAAGCCATTTTTCGTAAAGACCATGTCGATTCTAGAGTACGATCAATGCTGAAGTAACACCAGAAATTTACGACGAAAAGGTTCTAAGGCAGCTGATTAAAAGCAACCAGACGTTCTCCCGATTTATAGCACATAATACAGTACCATAACAGCCCAATTTTCACAATTGTATTGTCAGAAATAGCATTAATTATACAAATTATTTAGCATCGTAAAAGCGACTTAACTACAATCAGCGGACGATGAGAATTATTTTAAAAATAAAATACTGTTTGACGTTTGTACACAGGATAGAACGGCAATGGAATATTCAAGGATCGACGAGCAGGTATTGAGTCTAAAATCTGATGATCAGCTGGCACCTAAACTGCAGCTGGGCTACGAACTCGACGACAGGACGCGAAGATGCCGTACGATTAGCCAATAGGAAGCAGTACTGTATATCATCGTTCCATTCGCTATCTGTGTTTGATTTTTCCTTAACTGGCCTGAATAAAGCTTTTAACTGACAGGTTCCCTGGAGCACCAAGGCGCACTATCAAACAAAGAAGTAAAGGCGATGGAGCTGATTCCCCCCATTGTATGAAGAATCCCATTTGCTGCTCTGATCGACCAATGGCAGGATGCTATTTTCTTGGGAACAGTTTGGCCTGCCGTGCGCTTTGCGTTGCCCTTGCTGATTCCGCCCTCGTTTTTTCTCTTAGGATGTCCTTTCTGCAGCATCGGTGCGAGAAACAATAGAAATGAATGATCGGAGTGGACGAAACCGAGGCAGAGGAACTGACCGCATCACGCGAATGTTGTAACGCAAGGAAAGACGGAAAGCTGAACCATCTGAATTTGAATATGCAGGCAATGCCGGCCAAAGCAGCAGAGCGTCAGTATCCACTGTCATCCAGGGTCTCCTCGTTTTATATCGACAATTTGCTTCGCTCCAGAGCGCATGAAGGATCCAGACACGCGAACTCGGAGGATGGCCGGAGAGAAAATGTTTCCCGTAGCGTAGTTTCCATCAGTGGATGCAGGCAAGCACTTTATCCACGGATGAAGAATTATGCTGACTGTTGTTACTCATGTCGAAGTGAATCTTCACTCCACAACGCCAGTGGAAATCTCGCAAGTAAGTTATATATCTTTCCGCGTTTTAATATACAGCGCATCTCCAGGCTGGATGTCTATGCTATACGAAATTCTAATGCTTACAATCGATTCATTACATGATTTCATTATTTATAATGCTGAGGTGTCACAGTTACTACTACGCATAATGAAACAGCAAAAACCTATTTTGCAGTAGCCTGTATTTAATTCTCATGCGACATTATTATTATTATTATTATTATTATTAGTTGTAGTAGTATGTAGTAATTAAACCATCAGGTAAACCGTCATTAACCTGTATACTACTACATCGCCTGCTTTGTACATAGAAAACATCACCTCAGTACTATTATAATAACTCAAATGTCATTATATAACAATTGGGATAAAACTCATGTATATTTAATAATTAAAGCTGTATGGACAAGGTTCAGCCTTTAAAATTAATCGGGATGGTTAATTACCTGTGGGCTGATGCTGGGGGCGGAAAATGCTATGGGGTCTATGCAAATATGTAAACTGCATGCAGGTTAAGATTCTGCATGTGCAAGGAAGCAATAAGCCTATGTGTGTAAGACATTATTATCTTGAAAATGGCTTAATGAGAGCATAATGGCTGAATATCAATATCGAGATCGTGTGTGATTGAAGTAGAAAGTCTTTTACTAACTAATGCCGACACTAATCACAGTCTTCACATGCGCGTTGATTGCGTTAACGGCTTGAATACCCTAAACGATGCTTTTAAGTTATTTTCTGACAACTGGTGTTTGCATATTATGAACTTTCAGGTCTGAATCAGTATCTAGTACGTTCGGACGACTTCTCCACTTCTCTATCAACGATCGGTGAAGATTCACCTTCTACCTCCGAGGTAGAGGAAGGCAATGAGGAAATGGATGAAAACAGAAAGCAAATTCTGCCGGATGAACAGTCTGAGACAACACGGCACACCCTTTTCGAGCGAGACCGACAACAAATTCCAAATCAGAAATCAGCTCGCAGAAAGAAGACACGGACCGTATTCAGTCGGAGTCAGGTGTTTCAGCTGGAGTCCATCTTCGACGTGAAACGCTATCTGAGCAGCTCGGAGCGGGCGGGCTTGGCCGCGTCCCTTCACCTCACCGAAACACAGGTGAAGATTTGGTTCCAGAACAGACGGAATAAGTGGAAGCGCCAGCTAGCCGCAGACGTGGAGGCCGTCAGCGTTTCCAACACCACTCAGAGGATTGTCAGGGTTCCGATTTTATACCATGAAAACTCGATGCCTAGCGGATTTGGCGTTGCACCTCTCTCCGCGTCTTTAGTTGGATTTTCAAGCCCTGTGACTTTCCCCCTCTCTCCTTTCACTCCTATGTCTTTCTTAAAGCCACAAATGACAGATTTTGTGTAAAAAAAAAAATGTTTTTAATTATGAACGTTTAAGGGTTTGAGGTACTCATAAAATCAATGACGTGCAATAACGTATTGGGTTAACTCAATATAGCATCGAGTATATGTTTACTACATGTATGACCCCAAAGGTGTCACGGAAATTCATAAGTTAACTAATTTCTTTTGTCCAATAATATTTCTGTGTAAAATAATCTGGACATATCAAATATATTGAGATGATGTGTGATCGAGTATGGTCTTATGTACATCCTAGAAAAAGTGATATATATTCTATGAAAACGATTACAAATTTATTTTACAAAACATTATAATTTTTTAAACGTTTCACTTTTTTATTGTTGCATATTATTTTTAGCTTTCAATAAAACAGATAAGAGTAAGTCTGTGTTTGTCTGCGATGCCCGGCTTCTCCCGTTCCCATCTATCCACTGAGGATTTACGCCGATTACCATTTGCCTACGAAAGATCTGACGCTTGTCAAGCCACATTTCAACGAGTGTCATGTGACACGACCAAAAACCCGGATTATTTACTTTGATAAAGTTTACATTATTAAAATTTCACTGGGACAAAATCAAACTTTAAAATTTAAGTTATTTACATTAGTTGTTACATTTAATACTTAAGTTTAAAAGTAGCTCATTCGATGTTATATTACAGAATAATTTATGCAGTTTATAAATTACAACGATATTATTTATTCTTATTTTTAAAAACCTAATTATTTTATACAGCGAGCAGAAATAGCTAACTTGGAAAAAAACTTGCAAAATAGCAGGAAAAACAAATATTTGAAATATATTTTTCGTATATCGAAATACTTATACGATACATACAAAATGATTTCATGTAAAATTGTTGTAGTTCATAAGCAAGGACTTACATAATATATCAGAGAGAGGGCGATTTAGACTAGTCTGCTCAAAATGATATACATTGTTGGTCAGAATTCTTAAATGACGAAATTATTAACAGAATAGATGTCTTGCATATTTGCATTTAATTATTGTTATATACGATATCTAATTAAATTTAGAAATATACGGCTAGGAAATAAACGCTCTTCATTAATCCTTTTATAGTACACAAGAATGTAGTTTGTTGCTTTATTTAAGACGTGCATTTATTTTCGAATTTGAATAGATAGCGAAGTTTAGCATGGACAGGAATTATTTAAAACTGAATACACTCTGCCGCAGATACAAGTAAAACGAGCTAAGTTTGTATTTAAAAGCAATATATTTAATGCCGAAGTTTTATGAAATTTTTGCCCAAGATCTTTTAACAAATACACGCTAAATATCATTACATGGCGGAAAGTATATTATCTGCAGATTAGGACAAAAATGGTTATTTTCTATGCCGTTATCATTAGTGCGCTCAAAGCCGCAGTGAAAATACGAATATAGCAATATAGCAATGGAAGTCACAGAAATGAGAAGGGGAAAAGGCAAAAAAAAAAATTAAAAAAATTCCCTCCTTAGTCCGAACATGCCAGTATCCAATCCACGCCTCCTCCTGTCATCCACTGTTACGACAGCTCCATCAGGTCACCAATCCACTGGGGGAGAACCATCATCTTCCGGTTTGTTGAATAACCGGCTGCCAGCCGCTACTGTAGTTGCGATGTTGGAGTAATGGTGCTTGGAGTGCGCACATTTAACGGTTTCCTGAAAAAGGGTACAAGTTCCGAAGCAGAAATTCAACGTCTGCTGCAAATTTTGAACAATATGAGTAATGAAATCATGTCAGGCCGGTCTGTTTCGCTGAAATTTACAATTGACAGTATTCTTAATTTGAAACAAAAAAGCAAGGATTTTCATGGGAATCCTTCTAAACAACAAACTGAAATAAATTTTGAAAATATTCAGCAGGGAAAAGAAGACCCTGGTTTTGAAAGTGGACACGAAACGGAGTATTCTTTACACAAGTCTGGTATGGTATATATTTGTGCAATCTGCCATAAGTCTACACAATGTCATCAACTAATAAAAACACTAAACAGTCAGTTGATGGTTTCTTCCAATTAGTCTGATCAACTGTGAAATGTTTATGACCTGGTAATATTCTGTATAGCTGGATGTAACTATTTTCGAAATTCTGTGTTTTATTTCTACTCCATCCTTTCGCAGAACAAACAAACACGGACTATGGCAAGTGTATGACGGAAGCCCGCGTAGTCTGCCGCGGTGAATCCCTGAAGACCATGGAGACTTGGCCAAACAGGGAGCTGAAAGAAAGCTGCGACTGGGGCGACTCGCAGCACAAAAGAATCAAAACAAGCATACACATCAGGAAGAAGAAAACCCGCACCATTTTCTCAAAAAGACAGATTTTTCAGCTGGAATCTACCTTTGACAGTAAACGATATCTCAGCAGTGCGGAGCGAGCTTTCCTGGCGAATTCCTTACAGCTTACCGAGACTCAAGTGAAAATTTGGTTTCAGAACCGTAGGAATAAGCTGAAACGGCAGCTGTCAACGGAGATGGAAAGACCTGCTGTTGACTGCTTCCCTGTTCCTGACAAGACCATGGTTCTTCCACCCCTTTATAAAGAAAACAATATACTGAGTAGATATATAATACCTATGCCTCTACCTATCGTGTACCCTGGAAACAGCACGCATTACCTTTCTTTTCCAGCAACCAGCAAATATTTCAATCTTTTCGATGGAGAAGTATGATCCAAAAGTGCTCCACTTTCTGGAAAGTGACTGGTGCGCGACGCCCGCGTCGGTATGTGCGTGACGGTCTGTCTTTGCATTTCGTGAGACGTTGGGATAAAAATTGTGGGGTTCATCTTGAGAAGTCAACATTACAAGTAAGGTGCAAATTTAATAACGATATAGGCTACTTAAAATCGGAAACATTTTTGCTATATTTGATAAACAAGTCATACTACCATCTTATATATGGAAATGAATGGTTCCGCTCGGTTAAACACTGTAAAATATTTGACGAGCATCTTAATGTCAGAGAAGCCTCAAAATGTGTAGCCTATGGCATCAATCACTTATTTTGTGACACATTTATGATTAAGTAAACGTACCTTTTGCTTACTTTTATACAATAACATTTGGAAGTTTATTGTTGCTATTGTTCCTTTATGAATGACATAATAATAATTATAATAATAATTGCAACAATCAGCCAAAGACTTCTCTAATCTTTACGAGCATATACTATGCCGCAAGGACACTGTCACCAGGACTTTTGAATTAACGTTATTTAGGTGACTTACATATCTGTTTTCTTGTCATTTTTATCATGTACAGTTGTGTGTAATGTGTGTGTGATTGCTTTATGGCATCGTATATTTTTTTGCCAGATATAACGTATTATCTCTGTGTGTTGTACCTTTATTAAACCATCTGTTTGTAAAACTGTAATGTAATGAAGTTTGATTGCGCGCCATAATTGTCTTTTAATTGGGTTGTGTTACCAACTCATGTAATTATTCGTTTTAATGAGTCTTTTCGCTGCTTGATCCTCAAATGAATCGCAAGAATTTAAAATGTTTGCAATGAATTCTTCCAATGTAATATAGACCCAATTTATTTTCGCTTTGAAATGATTTTGTTTTTATCCTAAACGGCTTCCCATTTACATGGGTGAGTAACGGTCAAACGTTCCCATCAAAGTAATATAGTCTACTTGGGACATTACCCAACAGTATTTAAGGTACAGTTACATTCGCTTCAACATACTTCCCATTGGAGACGCAAAGGTTGTTAATCTGGGATCGAAATCATTAAATTTATGTAGTATGATGGGAATTAATGGCGTAGTGAAGAAGATTGCTTTCTTTTGAGGCATAAAAAAACAACTATTCAGCTAATGTGAGAGTGCCTACACGTGTATAGGAACGGACGCTGAGACTAGGCGTCCAAATTTACGGTAACCAACGGTGTCATCGATGCGGAGGTGAGAAAGAACAGTAGTTATAGAAAGTGATTTATCTGTTATCGCATCCATTTCAACCAGAATTGAGATTGGACTAATATGAAAAAAAAAAACAAAACAAAACATTATAGAGTCTGCTTCATACTTTATTAACATTACAAAGTCTGCTACTAAACACTTTACTATTTACTATAAGTAGCCGTATAACCTACCATCCACTGCACATCTCGTGTACTGAGGCTGGTCTGAGGTATTATTTTATTTAAATGTTTTAAAACCATTTTCTACAAGGTTTTATGTAAATTGGAAATGGTTCGAGTAGTAATATTATCTGGGTATACAGTAACTTGCATACTTTTAATATACTGTTAGTATAGTGTTGCAAAAGGAATCCATCAAGGATTGTACTAAATAAAATAAAAGTAGTAAGGAGACTCAACGGACAGAGGGGGCCACAGCCTAAGACGTTTGAACGTGTGTTCAGGGTGCAGACTGCATGCTTTTATTCCCAATCCTTCCAAGGACTAATCCCATAACTGGATAATCGGTTACTGAAAATAGGAGAATGGGTTCAGTTATGGCCTCGACTAGTTTATTGAATTCTATTGCTTAGTACTGGCAAAAGAAACCTTCTAATCACGCTAAAACAATTGCACCCACGTTTGCTACATGAACCATCTAGCTGCTTTACTTATTTCCATTTTGTTTAAAATAAAAACAATGAGTATACTTTAAATCGCGTACACATCTGTCGTATGCAATGCCACGTATTCACAAGCTTCAAAGCAACTGGTCAGGTAAAGAATATATGCTGAAAGTTTAAAGTAAATTGATGGATACAGGAAGAATATTGCCCTGGTTGCCTGGCAGTTCGCTGCGATTACAAATTTGCAGTTATGCATTACTAGAACACAATTGGCCATTCTGGTCATATAGTCTGCATCTTTATAAAGCCTGCGTGTACGTGCTATTTGCTTGTTTATGAAACCGTCGAGGCTACGCATATCGTTTATATTTGGCTTTAAACTTTGTCATTTTAATGATTTCCAGTTTTAGCACTTAGATTTCGTGTGGGAGTAAAGAAAGAAAAACGCATTTAAGTCAATAATATTCATCAGAGCAATATTTGAGAATGAAACCGTTTCAGTCAATTCCAAAAGAATGCATATTTACTTTTAGCGTTGGATCTTCGAATAACCTACTGTATTAGGGCTAAACTATGATTGAATCCATCCCATCCATCGACCTTCACGACCGCTTGATCCGATTGTGGGTCGCCGGGGACTCTGAAGGATGCCCCGTACAGCCTTAGAGCCCAAGACGGGGGACACCCTGGATGGGGTGCCAACCCATCGCAGGGCGCAGTGAGGTGGACACCCAATCACACACTACGGACAATTTGCTGAATTTCTATGCAATATGCATATGATTGCTAACTCACTGTGAGATACTTTCATCATCAGTAATATTTCTCTGCCTAGCAATACCACATTTGTTGCTTAGCAATACCGCATTGTTACCTTATTAACTGTATCACCTTGTTAAACCTTAGTACTTTCTATATACTTCTTATTTAGCAGTTTTTAAGTGTTGTACTTTTTATAGTTACTGTGTAATGATTGAATTTTTGTTCTTCGTTGCATCTGAAGGGGTAGCTGCTCTGCAATTTCGCTATACATGGTATAATGACAATAAAAGGCTTCTAATTTAGCCACGCCAATTAGCCTACAACACATGTCTTTGGACTGCGGGAGGAAACCGGAAAACATGCACGCACCTCCACGCACACAGAGCCGAGGCTCGAACCCCCAACCCTGGAGGCGAGGCGACAGTGCTGTAAATACAGAGCCGCCCCTGTGAAACAATCTGAGTGACATGATATCACAGACGCACAGGGCGAATAAATATTCACTGAAAAGTTGCCGAAAGTTTCGTCCTGTGTAAGTCATTGAGAGAGTTGTGCTAGAAGATACCTTGTAGGGAAATATTTAGCTAATTCTTACAGAAGGATTGAAGGAGTTACACGCCTATAGTACGGATTTTAAAACGGATTAAAGAATTGAAAAATAATTGCAACTATATGCCGTGATCAACCCTTTTGTTTAATTCAGGAAGCAATCTAAAGAACTATTGTCAGTTGTTAACCAATGTGCTCAAAAAAATACCAAAAACCTCAATTTCATCGTCACATTCTGACAAGCTGTTATGCACGTTCTAAAACAACGCAATGCTACAACGTTTGACTTAGGTCAAGCAATAGCTAAATCTTGGATCTTAATCTTTATCAAATATCATCTTGCTCATTGACTCTGGGGTGAAAAGTGAAATCTGAAAAGCTTTGAGGGGAGAGAGAGTCAAATCAGATGGAGACTGGACATAAATTCAACAAATACCACACGCTTTACAGGCCCCTGTAACTAATACACCATACCAAACACATTTCTCACAGACATTTCTAAGAAAGAAACACAGAATCTTTTTTCTTTGATTGTAATTTTTTGCACTGTTTTCTTGTACTCTTGCCTTTATTTAATTCTGCTGTAAATTTTACCTGTACCTGTATCAATGAGAGAGATACTGTGGCCCTGGCTTAAATGCATAAGAGCCAAGACCAAAAATGCCAAACGTGTAAATATGTTTTTCACATCATTCAATACACCATCTTTCACAAGATCCCAACATAGAATATTTTCACCATGTCAACTGAGTGCCACTAAAAATCAGTTACATGCACAACGATGTTGTGAGATGAGACTTGAACTTATCCTCTTTTTGTCCTAGACCTGTAGCCCAGGCAAGGCTCCTGTCAGTGTCCTCTAGAAGCATTTCAAGTCAAGTTAAATATTTCTGTTGTCGCATGGCTTTGGGTGAACACAGTGAAATTGTTTTGCATGCACAGTTGCAAGGGAAGACCATGTTTTTACCATGCATTTGCCGTTTATTTAAATATAAGTAGCATTCTCACTGGATGAGCAGTCTTTAAAGCACAATCTCTGTCATTTTTATGCTTAGCAGGGGTTATAACAACTTTCAGGAGAATACCTACTTCTCGGTGTAAACTGTAATTTCTGGGGTGATGTGAAGAGATTATTCTGAATAAATGAACCAATGCACTTTAGTTGTACACCAACATAAACATAATTTTCTTTGCCTAAGATTTTTGCAGAGTACTGTATATATACTTTCATGTTTCATGTAATAATATCACAAAAAAATAATAACACTGGGTCAAAAGTTTAAATGATTGACTGCTGCCATAATAAGAGCCTCTGACATCATCATCATCAGCTTCTCCTGGTGAGGGTCATCCTCATAATGTATAATAATGTATTCATCCACTATCAAAACATCTACTGTTAAATATCCAGCGGCTGACTGCAAGGATGAGGTAGAGTTATTCTTTAACTTCATTCACCACCTCGTGTGCTGGTGCAGTTGATATAAAAATTGTTGGGTCTCTGTGATTTGTCAGTTTGAGCTGAAATAACTTTTTAATTACCAAAATTAATTGTATACATATGCATGGTCCAAGAAAAAAGGAAGATCTTCATCACAGTCCTGAGAGATGCCTGTTAAACACGTAAAGTAGCAGAATACCGACGAATGGCCCCTCAAACATGTTATCTTCCACGACCTTCTGGGACGTCCTGCTCTCTGTGCACGATTACACTGAGACTCACCTAATTGTTCTGCTAGTGAGTAAACTAATAGTGTACTAAACGGTGTTCATCCTGCTCAGACTTGCGTGGAGGCTGCTTGTAGATGTCTTTAACCATGCTCAGGCTGCTTGTCATGTCTTAACACTTTCATGTGAGACCAAACACTATCACGAGACAAATTTAACATAACTTTCACAGCACAATGAAATAACTTGACTGTAAGTCGTAATTTATAATAAAACACTTAATTTTATAGCTTTTGTTTTAATCTGGAAGAATACTATGAAACTTAATGATAAAATACAAATGAATGGTAATGTTTTATAAACTGCAATTTGCTTGTAAGTAATTATTTAATTAGCTAATCAACTCAGTGTTTTGTTTCGAATGAGTGACAGTAATGGTCTTTAGAAAAAGATTATCTTAATTTGACCTCCTGGAATGCTTGCATACAAACTGTAAGTCTCTTTTGAGTAACCACAGAGACATTTTTAGCATATTATATGTACCCTGAATGTAAATGCTACAGTTTTGTAAAGTTAATAATTCCAGGAATTTGATAAACACGACATTTTAACATTCTGCTTACACAATGCAGAGCACTGTAAAACATGAGAAACAAGTTATCTGAAACTGCACTGAAAAATGGGAGCGAAGCAAAGAGTTGTTAGGAGTTTGCCCATTGCCAAGATTTTGATTTTATGGCAGTTTAGTGGGACATGCTGTTTCTTAATATTGAGCAGATACTAAGCTACATTTGAAGCTGCAGGCACTTGGAATGTGGCACCCCCTCTGGATATTTACAAGTGTGAATCTTTCTTATCTAGCTCAGCAGGTAGATGGCTTCAGGGTAATTTCCTAGGAAGCTCTGGACTACAGAAAGGAACTTGGTCTGTATTTAAATCCATTTAAACACGTCAGAGAAGTGTTACAATAATATAATTTATTTCTTAGACTGGAATAAGGAATATTGAATGAATTGCCTTATCAGCAAAGATTGCACAAAAACTTGGTTTACATTGAAATATACGGATTTTCTTTCTGAGGTCAAAGAATTTTGCTCAATTTCTGTTTCATAATTGGTCATGTCAAACTTCTCCTCATGGTGAAAAGAAATTGCTAAAATTATTTTGTGAAAAAAAAATGATTCAGTCCTTGAATAAAAAAACAATACCAATCAGACTTTGCCAGTTTTATATATCTTTGTATGTGTATATTTACCATGAATGAGCACTTTACCATTAATGAACACTTAGGCCTACTAAGTCAGTCAAACATATCTTTATTGTACAGTCACAGAGCCATATTAAATTCATTCGTACAGTTGTCTAGTTATGAAATGTTTTTTTTTATTGCTAAATGTACCATCCTTGGTTTTGCTGTCCCTTAATCAGTACCAAGGTGGGTGTATAACATTTTTCATTCGGTGCACTGTTCCTATGAAAAACGGATCCATTATGCAGACAGTTAGCAGTTATCAAAAGGACATTGGGGTGTAGTTCTTTTTTTGTGTCCAGTAACCGAGGTGCCGGCGCTCTTCTAAGGCTCAGTATTGGGTTTCGGCTCTTGGTCCCTTAAGCCCCATTAATACGGTGTCTCCGTCCCGCTAATGGCCACGGCGGGCAGGATGGGTGGCGACCGGCAGACTTTCTGTCTCGGCTGGCCAGCGCAGGAGCGCTTACTGTCTCGCTATGCCAAGGTGCAGACGACCTTCTGGCTCCATCACTTCGGGCCTACGCCTCTCGGTGTCTGTGCGGGAGTGCGTCCGAGGCAAACGAAAATCCAACGTAATCGTCACCAGATCAAAGAAACCGATGTGCGTACGCCATCTGCGCTCAGTTAGGGATATCCAAAACCCGGACACACTCTAAAAGTTTTATACAAGCTATTGATTAATGTCGCCGGAATCTATTAAGGATACCATACTCTATTAAGACCGTTTCGAGTTTCGTGAGGATGTCTGGGCTCTTCTGCATTCTGACAGTTTCTCTCAGCTCGAATGTTGTAGAAACTGTCAGCACTTCTTTTTTTGAAGAAGAAGAAAACAAAAAGGCTGCTGAATGAACATGTGGTTCTGTTTTAGCTTGTATAGCTTGTTTTTTATCCGTGGGGTATTACATGTCCAGTACTGCAAGTCATTATGGTTAAAATGCAAGCCATTAATTTAAGTAACAGCTAATAACCCAACAAACAAGTATTAGTTCATTATATATCTATTAATATTATTAGGTATGCCTCCACATATGATGAACAGGGTATCAGGGGGCCCTGGAGCCTGTCCCAGGCAACATTGAGCATACCCTGGACAGATGTCAGTCCATTGCAGGGTACATTCACACAATGAACAATGTAGAAACTCAAATTAACTGCCCAATGTTGGACTGCAGGAGGAAACTGGAGGAAACCCATGTGAGACATGGAAATCTTCATGTATACAGAGCAGAGGTAGGACTGGAATGCCCAACTCTGGGCATGTGAGACAACAGTGTTACACACTGAGCCACCATGCCATCCATTACTACGAGCCATTTTTATTATTAAACATTGATATTTTAAATTAAATAAGGAAGTGTTTTGTCATCGTAAAGTATTAAAATTGAGCCTTTAAAATCATTTGTTCGATTGATATTATTGCCCTTACTAATTTAGTACTTAAATACAGCAAGTTTTAGCATAAATAATAAAGGGCCACATAAAAATGGTGTAAAAGGTATTCTCAAAAGTTTCCTGTTCCTCTCATGTCAAGCCTGACTGGGTTCCACATGTCCGAGTCGGTGCAAGAACTGCCGTCATCATTACTCTAAATCAGAGCTAATTGCTCTCTACCCACCACAGAGTGAAATGCTTTGGAATTGTAAGGTTCTTCAAGCTACATCGATGGCAGCGACGCTGTTTGCTTTGGCTGGGGTCTCAGGTCTGCTTAGCTTTCCATGGTATCATTCCCTTACGTACGTTTCCTAAGTACCTCAATACTTCTCATGTTTCGTCTGCTATGGCTGAGCTCACGACACACTTCCCACACCACAGACAGCGTACGGCTGTCATTTGAGCTGTCGCATCTTGCTCAAGTCACTTACACGCAGCGGGATCCATGCGTGCATACAGTACTTATTTCATGTCCGACCTATGCATGTCTGTATCACGCGTGTGTTTATTTGTGTGTCTGCAAAAACAGAAAATGGAGGACTTTTTGGAGCTGCTGCTTCGTCTTTGAGTTTAGATCTGGAATGTGAATAGATTTTCTGGTTCTGAGAGGAATAGGTATTACTGACAGAACTCCTACTGTGGAACAGAAAAGTCAGAAAATGTTTTACACAGAAAGAACAAGTCAAGCTGTACATGCAGTGCAAGCCAAATGTCAGAAGGAGAGAGCTGAAAATCAGATCCTCATCTCTGTCAACACCTGCCCAGCATGTGGTATATATGAGCTACTCATGGGGGTATGATTGACAGAAGCCCAAAGACTTTGCCCAAGAGGAAGGAACATCAGGCCTCGGAGGGACACTCACAGCTTTCACAAACACGACCCCAAAGTCACTTGGTTGAAGGTCACACTGAGGACTCTAAACATAATACAGTACTGGGGACTTAGGGATTGCAGAGTTGTGGGGGTCAACTCAAAACATATCATTCAAGTGACACATTTACCCACTGACCCATTGGGCTATGACAAGGCAACTCTCTGCTGCAGGAACTCTGGTTGCCATCACTTGATTGTGATTCCCATGATATGTCACTAGAACTGAAGAGAAATCCACACCCCAGAAGTGGCACTGGAAGATGAGGAGGAATTGCCAGTAGTAGGAGACTTGGGGAGGGTTTCCTTCTGAGATGGGATACAACCTGATCTAAGTGTGTCTGATGAAGTTGTCTCAGCTCTCATCACATCCAGGTTAAGGATGTCCTGTTGAGGAATCCAGAATATCTTCTCAGTACCATACCCAGTCCACCAGGTATTCTAGGCTTTGCCAAGAATATCTGGAGTCAAGTAGTTTATTAACGGTTAATATGTGTTTATGATTTAGGAACCTTGGAAGTTTAGGACTAGCATGAGCCGACAGCAGATTGGAAACCACAGGCTTGAGCATTGGCACATGAAAACTTGGAAGGGTGTAATTTGAGGTGGCGAATCTGCATTTATTTGTACTTCAAATGCGGAACAGTCCAACAAATCAAGTTGCTTTGATGGTGTATAGAGATTCAAGTCCAGGGTTGATAGCTGTACTCTCTGCCCTGGATGAATGGTAGGGGCAGGCAATCAGTGTTGATTTTCCATTCTAGTTATTGACCTCTGGTGTGTGTGAATCTGCTTATGAGCTTTCTTGTAGACATTAGCGTTGCATGTGAATTAGTACAGGGATGCCAGTTCTAAGGGAGTCCACAGGGAACATGGGTGAGTGGTAACCTAGTCCACACTGGGAGAGAGACAGGCCAGTATCAGAACTCAAAAGGGGGTTTTGTGCATATTCTGTCTGTCCAATAACATTGACCCAATGATCCTGTTCTTTGATGACATATGTTCTGTGGAAATGAAGAAGCTCCTGGTTTTACCTTTCCATGTGACCACTGGATTGGTGGTATAAGTAACTTGGTACTTGGGATGTGTTGGAGAGTGTTCTTTGCTTCATTGTAATGTTTCCTTTCATCTTCAATGGAATTGGTAATGCGCTGGTAAAACCATTGGATTGGTGGTATAAGTAACTTGGTACTTGGAGCCTCTTGGGGAGTGTTTTCCTCTTCACTGTAAAGTTTCCTTTCTTCTTCATGCATTAGCATTAACATTAGCTCCAAATCTCAATCCAAAAGTCATTATCGGGTCAAAAAGAGTGAAATGCTTTTAAGGTTTTAAGGTTCTTCAAGCTGTCAAGAGTCCTGACAATAAACCCAGGGGAAACACAAGAATAACCAAATGAAGCATGAGCATACATGAGCATACTAATCGCACACCTTAATACACAAACCTTAAATTTTTCTTACATATAAAGATATAAAGTTGTATGCAACTTTATGTGCTGATTAAGGGTGATCGCTCCCCTTCAGTGCTTGCTGTTGCCCTAGGGATGTATGTCATTGCAACACGGCACGTTGCAATGAAAATAACATCCGATTCATTAAGGCCTGAAACCAGAGCGGACTTGTGGCCGTCTGGACTCCCTCTGCAGGGCTGCAGATGGCTTATTGATTCTCTAATTTAGTGGAGTAACACGACAGGCATATGGAAATGGAAAGTGGGGTAAGGGAATTTGATGAACCCTCTGCTAAAGTGAAATGATGAAGCTATGGCTGCCCTACAAAGCAAAGCTTTCTGAACGAGGTTACCCGTAGATTAAGTGTACTTGTAGAGTCCCATAAGCTTGCATCCTCCTTCAATGTCTATCAGTGAATCCATTGTACATGGTAACAATGCAAAAGCATGTATAGCGTGTTAATATACATTACTGCTCCTTGAATTTGCATTTAACTAAACAAACTTGATGACCAAGTGGCACTGTTTCAATGATGAAGCAGAACAGTTTTACAGTTTATCAATGTGTTTTTTTCTTGTTTTTCATTCACAGGAAATATAACAATGTTGCTAAGATTGAAAAAAAAAAACTATATTCTATAATGACTCCTGTCGTATGGATATTGGGGGTGGGCGACACTTCAGGAAGCAAATAATGACAGTAGCTAATCCTGTTTTGTCAATAAAAAGAAAGTATACGTCCTCCGGGTCCTTTACAGGCCAAACTGCATAGTCGCCATTTATAAAGACCTTGTAATTCGAGTTCCATTAATGCTCACAGTGTTGGATGCATCTGTTGAGGATATCTCAGGACATCTTGGCTGATCCCCTATCTTGAAGGGGCTTCTTGAAATAAATGGCAGATATATCAATGTTGAAGAGAAAGGGTATAAACCAGCAACCTAATTTCCATGGAACGTAGAAATCTGGCTGCTGAATGGGAATGCAGAAAATTGGACGGACATAGGAGTGATCATGAGAATATTGCAACTGATTCTAGGGCTGATGCTCATATTAATATGGACAGTGCAGGTCATGCTGGGGTCAAAGAGGAAGTTAAAGGGTCTTTCTGACAGCTTTAGCAACTGAAGACTGTCTGCTGAGAAAAATGCAGCAAACATGAACAGGTTGTCCACAGGGGCATCAGACCCCCACTCCTTCTCGTCAGATCAATACTTGGTTTTTAGGAGCACATTATAGACACATTAGGAAGACTCAACGGACAGGCTCTACGTGAGAGCTCTTTCATTAATGAATACAGCAAAAAGTGTGAGGTGGTGGCCACAGCGGGATGGGAGCAGTCATTTTCTCATTGGCCATCTTCTGGCCTAAGGGATCGACTGTCTCGCTCCTCATTGGCTGCCTGCATGCAGCCACCTGAAAGCTCATCAAAGTTTTACTACAACCCTTTCTAAGTAAAGAGAGAGAAAACAGGAGCCTCATTTATTATAAAAATGTTTCAGACAAATCCATAGACATGTTTATTAGAACTCATCAGGATTTTCCAGCCCTGATAAGAAAAACATGGGTTCTATTTTACAACTATCCAGTGCATATAAAAAGCATTCACACCACTTGGAATTTTTAACATTTTATTGTTTTACAAAATTGAATAACAGTGGATTTAATCAAGGTTTTTTTTAATCCTTTTTAAAGGCACTATATGAAAATATCAAATCATTTATAGACAAAGTAAATGAAAATTGTATAGAAAATATTATTATTGTGCATACAGTATGGATTTTATAGTTTTGCATTCTGTATATGTGGAAAATTCACTTTTATAAGGAAAGTAATTAGAAAATATAGAACATCAATTATCTGAACCACTGCACTACAAGTATATACAAATAAGTCCAAGAAAATGTTTTGTGCAGCATTAATATTGGAACAGAAAAGGTAATCATCTAAAACTGCAAGGAGACAGTACTACAGTATAAATACTCCACAGATTATGTAAATAAACATCGTCAGGACTGCTAGTATGTCCGTCCAGTCATATGACACTCGTCTAGTCACATGACATGTGACTGGTGAGAAGGAGCAGAGAAAGTATATATCAATACAGCTGCTGTTGCGAGGTGAGGGAATTCCCATAACTGGAAAAGAATATTCCAGAAGGCCCATTGTCCACAGTAGGTCCACTTTGTACTGCTCACCTGCCTGAATAGATCTTATATCCAAGCCACTATGCATTTTTTCAGTCCTGCCTTTTAAAAACATAAAATTGGTTAAATACACACTAAAAATAAATTTGAAATATTCTGAAACTGGGTAATGAACCAACTGTGGTTTAGACAATATCAGTCATACGCAAGGGTCTAATGAAAGTTTAATTATTAGAAAGAAAAGAATATAACTGCTTGTCCTCAAAAGCTGGCGATGAATGGTAGCATTTCAGTGGGTTTTGTGTGAAGCTTTTAATACGGAAGATTGTCCAAAAAACAAACTCAACAGATCAATGGAGCTGCAGATTACGCATCCATTCAAACCATCAACTTTGAGCATTCATACTCAAAGAGGACTTTGGGCCCCATAAATACGATGCTGCTCCACATTCAGCCGTTTTATTGCAGAACCTAGAGTCAAAACTCAGGCCATATTTTTGCTAGTCAGCTGTAGACATATTACATTCACTTGAAGATGAGAACAGGAAATATCGTCTGTACAACACACACTGCTATCTCAGGAATATATTATTATACACCACTGTAAAGTATTATTCCTCGATTCAGTACTTACACAAGCCTGAGGAGTTCTGCCTGACATTTAATGCAAGTGAAATCTGTATTTTTGAAAAATGTGACACATGCAGAAGTAAGGTGGTGTGATGGGTAGAACCGTAGCCCCACAACTCCTTAGCTAGGAGTTGGCATCTACTCTGGTTGTATGTATATGTTGCTGTAAGTTATCTATGCAGTTAGTCAAATTGGTATTTCTAAAATGCCCATAGTGTGTCACAGTGAGGGTGGGTGTATATTTGCATGATGGCTAAACACAAAACCCCAGACCACACCGTCATTGAGGTGGTATGTAACTCCACAGGTTAGGAGTCTGTGCCTCTGTCCCAAAGGTCTCTGGTTCAAATCCTGCAATTGGAAGGGTGACTGTATCACAGGTGAGCCCTTGAGCAAAATCCCTAAAAGTACTTCAGGGATGCTTGGTAGACAGCTCACCTTGTGTTCTGACCGCTAGCTGTGCTCTTCTTGGTCGATGCCTTTTTTATGGAAGGCAAGGTGGGTTATTTAAATACTAAAGAATTCCCATACACATGTTCTTGTACAGTGGTCAGTAACTTTTCATGTCTGTATAACAGCACGTCGGCATCTAAAAAACATTTCTGCGATCATGGCTTTAGCAGCAAATACATTCAGTCCATAACAGCAAAACGAGATTTCGAGAAGAGCACATCTTGTGTCTCTCTGTTACATTGATTATGTCCATCATCCCTTCCAGACCATGAGATCTCCTGCAGCAGAACTCCTCAGCAGCCCCGCCATTCCTGGGAATTCAAACTATGCAGACCACATTAATAGATGCTACATGTGGAAGAAAACGCCAAAAGCCTATGTTTAGACTGAATAGAAGTAAAAGATAAGTCTGATCTCATATATACTTATCAACAATACATTTGTGTTGGTGCGTGGCTCATATTTGAGGTTATATGGCGTGTAAAGATAAACACGCCACATATGTACTTTTTCTACACAAAATGGTCTAGCATGTAGACTGTCTGCAGCGATTAGATGGCCATGGTAAAGCAGCATTTCTCCTGCATTTTGCATGACTCTAAGACCTCTTGATCTTTCTTGTCTATTGCCCTCACATCACTGAGCATTAACTGCACTGGTGCCAGGCTCCCTCCATTGCTAAGGTGGCCTAGCCTGATGGTTCCATGCAGAGTGCAGGTAAGGCAGCCAGAGCAGCTGGAGAAAAAACCTCCAGCTTCATTAGTAACAAGCATCCACCAATCAGTCTGGATGGTTCAGACACACAGGCAACTGCAGAAGAGGGATTTGAAAAAAGTAAATTGTTTTTCAAGTTTAAGTGTTAATGTCAGAAATAAACTGTTCCATCTTATATGTTCGTCTATGTGTCCTAAACATGCAAAAAAGAGTTACATCAGAGTGTATGATCAAGGGGTGTCCATAATCTGAGCATTCATTTTACTCACTGTACCGTAAATACCCCTGAAACATGGTTTTGTCAATAGGTGATGCAAAATTTTAATTGGTTCAAGTAAAATCAGGGACAGACTGGCACTAAAAAATGGCCCTGTACTTTTTACTCAAACTGGCAGACCAACCCTAGTCTGGCATTACCATCACATACACTCTTTCAGGGAGACAGACGTTTAGCTAGCCTATCAAAACTAATCATTATTTGAGGCTTTCATTTCATGTTATAAGTAGCCTATAACCTGTTTTACGTAGCACTGGTCCTTTTGTCAAGCGGCTCACCAGGAAAACTCTCAGTACTCCAGATGTCCAGGTTGCCATTAAGTAAAATGCCCATAACTTTGTCATTTTACCTCATCACTGAGGTAAAATGTTTTCTTTATTCTGTAATTGCTTATATTCCTTATAGCTGTGACTTATCCGAGCCTGTGGAGACCTCTATTCATTTAGGTGATCAGATCAATCACGGTGACAACAGTACATCGCATTCAGCAGCAATGTTGTATAAGCTCAGTTATATTCATTTTTTAATTATTGGCTGGCCAGTTTAGTAACAGCTACTTTTTTTTTTTACATTTTGCATTAGAGGTTGTCAGTCTTCAATCATAATCCAGTGTTTGTTGTGTCCTTAACCACTACATGCTCAGTCTAAACACCAGAAAAGTGTAGGGAAAGGAGAAGTATAAAAAGCTTATTTACAGGTATACAGTTAATGCATCCATGACTGTCCACATATGTATCAGGTCCTACATGTGAATACGAATGAGAATGGACAGCAGCAGACTCAGATTTTATTTTTGGGTATTCATATAAAAACCCAATCCTGATTTTTACACATAAGAACCTAATCATCCAGTAATCAAATACATTGAAAGATACACAATCTACGAGGGGGTCAGAATAGTCACCTTTATTTAAGTGAACACCCTCTGGGAAGACCTTGTTAGGGCATGACAAAGCATCATTATTCAAACTCAGCCCAAGGAAATCCACACCTTCCTCTCTCAGTCATGAAGGACCATACGTACCATAAAATGACGTGGCTTGAGAGGCAACCGGGGAGCTCCGCACAGCCCCAGGTTGGGAAGCTATAGTCCTTAAAGGGAAATTGCTCCCAAAAATGTCCAAACATCAAGTGCATGGCAAGAATATTGAACATAGGACATTGATTTGTGAGTGAATCCACTAGATGTGGTTTTGAAATGACATTTTTGCTCTGTGAAAGTAGTGATCCTCAGGTATTATAAAAGGGTGAGTTTGTAATGTGTAGTGATGGTGCAAAGCTCATTAGTGTGAACACCTTTGTCAACGGGCAAAAATCTTAATTTTCTTGTGGATTCCTACCACAAAAAACATGAGAGACAACAACAGAAATGGCTGAATCTTGCCGGATTTCCTCCAACTTGCAAAAGTGGAAAGTGGTCCCCCCCCCCCCCCCCCAATATGCTGAAGATGACAAACTTTGACAGCTGAGGAACTTGTTTACATTTAAATACATTGAATTGGCTATATGGCCTAAAAACTGGACAGAGTTTATGGGTCTATTAGTGTCTGTCAGAGGCATTAAATACTAAAGAGCGGTATATCAGAGGAAGCCAACCACATTGTCGTGTTTCTCCATAATGCACATTTAATGAGCAGGCTGTTCCCTGGGGCAAATCACATCATTCAGACTGACAGGCTGTAGAGTGAACCATGAATTATGGCTTATTGAAGGGGCTAATCACTCTGACAATCTCACAGCAGCATGGTGTGGGTTTTGGAGGGATGGATCGAACATAAAGCACAAACCTAAGGCAGGCTTATGACTTCAAAAGCAGCAAGTGACATTAAACTATTTTCATATTTTCAGGAATTCAGATAGCGGGCATCCTAAGAAACTTGCGGGTGAACACATATAGGTTGAGTATGAGAAGACCTCTAAAAGGTGTGGCAGATATGTGCATGTGGTCTCTCAGCAGCGAGATAAGAGCCATCTGCAAGCTTGTATTTCAAAATTTCATTTAATGAAGTCATTGTAAAAATGCTTGTGTGGTGTTTTTACTTACATGATTTTACATTTGGAAAGCCAGGACCACAGAAGGGTGGGTAGTCGCACAAGGCTGGAAAGTGTTTCCATTTTGGTTTCCAGTCTTATATTTGTTGTATGGTAATGTGAGTAGGTATGATTTCTGAAAACCTCTGTGATCATTTCTCAAGGTTCGGACAGTCAAGGTCCTCGTTCATATAAAGCTATTCATGGTTTTTTCTTCTCTGTTCATTCAGCAACAACAAAATCATTCACAGACTTGGTACATTCTTATGTTACACTTTTTAACACTTCTGGAGACTGAGATGTTTTTCTCCTATAATTAATTGCAGATATACCTTAACTCCACTGTATCATAAAGACATGTGCACTTGGGGGAAAGTCTCTAAACCTTCATATCCAGACATGTTTATCAAGATGCCTGTCACCCACATTCTGTTCTTTCTGTAAAGATGTTTTAAGTGGCTCTGTTACCCACAATGATCACTGTGTACTTGAGTTGCATGAAAATGCTTAGGCTACATAGCAATTGTCCATATGTCAGAGGTTCACAGAAATACAAATCATCTGAGGAAGTGCTCTATGTGTCACTATCTCAGCAGCATTTCTCTGCAAATCGAGGCTTCACACACAAGTGTATATTACAGATTCAAAAATACGCTGTTTTGCATTTGTCGTGCAATAAATCTTATTTCAAAATTACATTGCTTTTATAAGAACAGGATCTGATTTATTTTCGTCACAATGCAAGATGCATAATATTTTTATACAGCCCCCATTGCAACATAATTTTATTAATAAATTAAATATTAATTATATTTTAAAAAAAGAATGTTATCATCCACTTGCATACCAAAAGTCTGAAATTTTGCATAGTTTGATTATATGAGAGATGTAATTGTAACTGTCATCACCGCCAGGACCACAGAACAGAGAAGGTTGACAGATAGAAGTGGGTCATCTAAGTATGGGTTGTGGTAAATTCTGCAGGGCATTCAAACAATTATTGAGGAATTTTTCATTGGAAGTGATGAGCGACGATAACAGAATCTATGTTATCAGCTCCTCTTGATCTGGAATACAAGGAACCACAAATCTCCTTACTGAACTGATAATGAATGTTGACAGGTCACCTGTTGAAATGACAGGAAGATTAATTCAAGACAATTTCCAAGGAAACATGCATTGACATTTGTTGTTCTATAATGTTACTGGATAAAGTAACATGCTAGTTTTGTCTGACAACATATTACAGCATCTAAGTATTCAATAAAACCTCTACAGGTCACAAAATAAAATAGTAACAAATTCAATTATAGACACTCAGTAGTGTATATGAAAATGTTGTAATTTGTCTTTGCAAACCACGAAGTTCAACTCCAGCCCAAAGGAGATTTATGAATACTATGATGGAATAAATTAACATAATAAACGTAATAAACATAATGAACTGTAATAAACGGTAATAACCATAAACCATGCCCCAGGAGTGTTGGAATGAACTTACAGAGCAATATTTAATGTCCCTTGAAGGAATGCTTCAAATTTGCTCTGCTGTTGTAGCTGCTAGAGGAGGCTACTTTGATGAACCAAAGATGTGACCAATTTTTTGCTAATAAAGGTATTTGAAGGATGCTGAATGTAAATGTCTTATTTTTTAGCAAAGAATATTGAGTGTCTAGAATTTTTTGTGATAATTATGTGAGTAACATTGATAATGTAGAAATTCTTAGTGTGTGCAAAAACCTTTGACTGGTAGTGTACATATATACCGTACCACAGTTCCATATAAAGTAACCTTACATGAATTCTAATTAATAATCAAAGTAAAAAGACAATAATATTTTCCCCTAAATAAACTAAACTTCAATGCAAGAAGAAAAAAGGCCCTCTAACTGTAACCATGGCACAGTGCAGGCTCAGAATATGTCTGCATTCCTGTTTTCCTCACTGTAATTGACCCAACGGCCCACAGGAAGCTCCTGGACTCCAAGTTTGCTTATCATCTGACGATAAGAGCAGAAATTCAGGCTGAAACATTGTGCGTAGAGCAAGCTTGGTGCCCACGTTTTCCCTTTGACTTAACAGCTTTATTTTCTCACTCAGACTCCCTAAGCACTTCTCCCAGATTAAGAAGAAGCCAGGGAGCTGAATGTCACTTGGATGCCAGGCCTCACACAAGGCCACTCAAAGGCCCGTTGCATGCAGAAATTTCAAACATTATTCACTCCATCCAGTCTGATCCATGCTCATGCTCACTTTTTAAGGAATGTCGCATTTCTATGAATGCCTTTGCCATAGCTGGCTGCAATACATTGTAAACTGACGTCAATTCTCAGGCAAATAAGGTGAGAGAGGAAGAGAGTCAGGGAGAAGGAGAAGGGCAAGGAGAGGAAGGCAGAGTGAAAGAGGTCACTGGTGACATTTCCAAACCCAGTCCATGATCAAAGCATGCGAGACCCTGTCTAGACATTCTAGGTTTCCCCTTTCAATCGGAATGTGTCCTAGACCCATGTTCCCTTTGGCACCTTCAGGTTAACACTTCTCTGAGTTGATCTGTGACTCAAGTTCAAATATAGCATCTATTCTTTAATATTGAGTTAACAACATTAAAAGTGAACAACAGACATTGTGGTATTCCTCAGTGATTTTCCCTATCACCGTCATTCTTGGCCTTATATTTTGGCTTTTTTTTTTTTTAACTTAAATCAATTAAAATTGGACTGTTTCATGCTGCTGCCAGAGAAATGCACAATGAAGTTAATCTTTGAGGTACCCCACTGCCCCCTTCATCCCTACACTGATTCCAGGTCAATGCTTCATGGAAGGGCCACACTTCCTGCAAAATCTACCGGGGAGGCATTACTTTTAGCTGATGCATTAATCAATCTCAGTGGCCCTCTTTATCACATACTGCATGCTAACTACTAGCATATTGTGCAAAACCCATGGCCTTTAGCCTAAGTACATTTTTTTTTTAATTTTGCATTGTAAGAATGTTAGCTTGCTAGTAAGCCTTCGTGTCTCAAATACTTTTCTACATTTTTAAATATTAGTCCCTTTCTATCTTCATTTTAAAGAAAACGCAGGAATAACTGATGATATCAAATGCCCACAATAACAATTATTACAAGTCTTTAAAAGCTCATATGATATTTTTGTTAAACCCCTTAAATTAAAACTGAAAGTTTACATTTAAATCACATCTTGATTGTTTCATTTTGAATCCACTATGGTGGCATACAGAGCCAAAATTATGGAAATTGTGTCACTGTCCAAACACTTATGTATCTAAATGTATATTAAAAGTATATTTACAAACCAAGCAACAACACAGGGTTGTAAAGTGGTTAGAAATGAGTGACTCTGGAATTATATTTACCTCGTGAAAGCAGCATGGGTCTCTCTGGGCCTCAAAGTAACCCCCCATTTGTTGTTCCCGATGACTTGCAAATGAATATTAGTTGCCTAATAGCCCCAGTTAGTGCCCCTCAAGGGAAATGGCTTCCTATATGTTCCCCTGGGATGTGGGGGTGGAAGGTGTAGCCTTTGCGGAGGGACTGCATTAGGGCTTTCACACATGGGGGGGACACAAGCACTGACAATCTCTAGTAATTGTTCAACGGATGAGGTCTTTGAAACCCAGAATTGGTTTCCAGGGCCCTGGTTCTGATAAAACCAAGCACACCTTTGACTTGTCTTTAACAATCAAGAGCTGATTCACATTTACAAAACACATTCCTTCATGTGGGGTCGTTTACATTGATTAAAGGTAGTAGTAAATTCACACACATTTTCTCCTTTTTCTACAGCAGGTATACTGCTTTTCGGTAATTATTTAATTACTCTCAGATAACATGCTCTGTCAGTAATAAATTAGGGTAGAATCATGTATTTTGAATTGCCACACTTAATATGTTTACTGTTTTACTGTTATGTTAAATAAGAATTCTGAGTCTTCTCCCATTAGCCTGTTTAAATAAAACAGCATGAATTGTACATAAATCAAAATGTTGTTCTTGCAAGGGGGTAAAATTATTCCACATGAAATAAATTAGTGCCAAGAGAACTAAACTCCCATAAAACCGTCTTTTGATCTCGAGAGCACAAATTGATCCAAGGTGATGAATGTGTAATAGGTTATGATGGATGGAGCTTGGGGAAGAGAATGGGATGCCGTCTGCCAAGTGGAGTTTCCCAAGGCAAACTGCTCCCCATCCATGCCGCCACAGCGTCAGTTAGTCTAAGGAAGGTTTGGGGAAATCAAGTCAACCGGCGTGTTTAACGTGTATTGAAACAGATGCGGGTTCATTAACTGCTCAAAGAGTGGGAAGTGTTACATTATAGCTGGTGGCTACTCAAACCCTGCAGGGGATTAAAAGAGCAGATCGTGTGTTAAATGATGACAATAATGAATTGGTGAATAATGAGAGGAGGATGCCTTTTCCAGCCTCGGTCAGATGGACTGTGCAGCAAAACAGAAACATGTGGCCTAATATAGAAATTTCAAAGCCTTGAGTATCACTGACTTGTGCTGGTGTGTTTTTTTTTTTTTTAAGCTGACATTGAACTAATCATAACCATGTTGTCTAACATTACGGGACGGATCTTATGACAATAGAAGACCCCCCCGAGCCTTTCACCCTTAGAAGCAGGACCCCACTAGTGAACTCAGGTTTCTAATGTCCATTCACGTTATTCCCGTACCAATTAACTTTTCACTTTAAACAAGGCACCACTATTTTTCCAGTCACCTAAACTGGAATGCCTTTTTTCAAGGTATGTAAACACTTGTTCATTTCTTGCCAAGCTAAATGCACTCAAGTTCATTGGGCCAAGAGAGGTGGGCCTTCATCATGAAGTAAAAATTCGAACTCTGAAGACTAGTCTGCCATTTTCAG
>JAACJT020000013.1:9449512-9467865 GCA_009936485.2 Gymnarchus niloticus | reverse complement strand
AAAGGAATCATTAGGATGATATTCTGAGTTTGTACAATTTAGGAGTCCGATAATTCCTGATTAAGTTTAAATAACATCGTCAACAGATAGATAGATAGATAGATAGATAGATAGATAGATAGATAGATAGATAGTAACACCATATTACACACACATATAGACAATAACAACAACACACTTAACAAAACATAAGATAAAAGGTATAAATTGTACCTCACAAGTCACACTATTGTACGATGTGACAAGAGACCGTATCAGTGTGAGAACGGTATAGAACAATTGTCTGTGCCGCAAGCAGTGCGACTACACAATGACTGACTGTGCAAAGGTAAGCATGGGCTTTCGAAGCAGTTTTTACACCTAATGTTTCAGTTAGCTAATTTACCGAGCACAAACATGGTTTCTCTATTTGATCTCTGTATAATCATGATTGTCCCAGATCTACAACAAATAGAAATGGTGAGGGAGAATGAGCCAGCCTGGATGGAGAACAAAACAGTGAGAATAGCAGTCACTCCAAAGTGTTGTTTCAAATCAGCTTCCCTTGCTGAAATCTGATCAGGAGTCCCTTTTGCCTTGGGGGTATGCAGGCTGCCTTGGAGTGCCCCTTCCTTATGCTTTCTCAGAGGATGGAACATAATGCCACATTTTTCACTGTTGGCTCCTCTGAAACAATGTCAGGTACACAACTGAAACCAAAGTCTGGGAGCAGCTATCTATTTTTTCCCCTTTAAATCCTTGCCAAAGGGCTTTAGTGTAGACAACAAATCCTCTATACCAAATAACTTCCCTGATGCCTTGAAGTCGTTGAAAGTTCTTGCCTCCGGGTTGCCCCCACATTTATCATTAGCTAAATCATTATCTCCTTTAAAACCATTTAAATTTCAGCAGGATTGTATTGCACAGGCAATACTTGGAGGCTTATTTTCATTTCAATATGAGTAGTCTGTATATACAAAGAGCTCTATCCTAAAGGTGCATGTTGGGACAAATGAGGCTTCAAAATCTATGGTGGGTGGGAGTATCCTGGACTACCACTGAATACTGGCTCTATGTCAATAACAAACAACACTATAACCAAAGAGGAGGGGGTACAGCCAGCATTGATTGGTTAGTTCAGGATACTCCAAACCACCATGGATTTTGATGCCTCATTTGTCCCATCACTACTGGATACCTTCTACCATTCACAAGAGCTGTAAAGTCCTCCCTAGTTCAGCTCCAACACATCAGTTTCAAATTTAATTCTACAGTACTCCTGAGATCTCATTGCCTTGGATCTGTTTCCATCATGATAGTCCAACCCCAGGCCATCCCTAAAAAGCCAATCTTTTGTAAATAAACCTGTTTCTCAATACCAAGTCCTTATGTCACTTTTTTCTGGTCACTGTCCTGACTGAACAACCAATTCTTAACCAAATTATAAAATAAATAAAATACAAGGCAACTGCATTTGTGATGTCAAACGAGGCTTCAAAATCCATGGTGAGTGGCAGTATCCCAAACTACCAGTCATTGCTGGCTCTAACCCCTTCTCTTTGATTATAGTGTTGTTTGTTATTGGGGTAGAGCAGTATTGATTGGTAGTTTGGGATACTCCACCCACCATGGGTTTTGAAGCCTCATTTGTATGCAGATTATCAAAATCAAAGTGAAACACAACCAATTCCTACATATCAAGGAGAAACAGGGACAGCTGCAACTAGTAAATAGGAATAACCCTGGGCATCTATGTGCCCCTACTGAAATGGCAAGAAGCCACTTCCCCCTCTTTTCATACATCATCATCATCATCATCTCTACCCCTCTCTGCACCATAATGTCCAAAATGGCCTCAAGTATTCTTGCAAACATCCTTGTTTTCAAATACGGTGTGTGTTATGAACAATCCACAGTTTGCACAGATGCACAATAACAACTCACCACTTGGGATTACATGGTTTAGACCCAGGAGGTCATGCCAATTCCCAGTCATACCCCTGTAGGTATCTCCCTCGTTCCTCAAATTAGCATTGAAGTTTTCCAGTGGGACCACAGAGATCACAGGCAGTAGCCATTCAGGCACCTCACCCATATTGTCTAAGAAGCTTAGGTAGTTCAAACTGCTGTTCGGTAAATATGCACCAGCAAGAGTCAGAGATTTCCTATTTGAAACTCACAGTTGCATAGAGGCAACCTTCTTATTCACCATGAAAAATACTGCTGCACTGCAAGGGCAGTGTGGGGGGGGCAGCCTGGAAAGAAGGTGACCTGCTCAACCTCATGAAAACGTAGGCATTTTAAGGGAAATCATAGCAAATGAACGAGAAATATGGAAAGACACACTTTCGGTTAGTACTGTTTTGTGTGTGGGCTCACTCATCAAATTCAGAATCAGAATCAGAATATCTTTATTGTCATTGTAACGAGTACAACGAAATTAAGTATTAATTAGTAAATTAGTTCCAGGGTCAAGCCTGCACCTGTCCATTTTGTCCCTGTCCCCTCTGATCGACACACCTCTGGTGAGAGAACTGAAATAAAACAACAGAAATAAAGAAGGTAATTGTCAAACTTTGGCAAGTCCCCCAACAGCCATTGTGACGAAACAGGAACCCCTTATGCACAATGGAATGAAGTGACTTCTAAACAGGCATTTCTTTTAACCTATTTGGGCCTGCGTTGTCACAGTCGACGAGTTTCCAACAGCCACAGTACTTAGTTTTGAACGGAGGGCAGTGCACGTTTCCATGTTTCTTCACCTCGCAGACAGGCTGGTAACAATGGAGGCGGCTTATTACAGCCTGCTGCTGTCTGCACATGCATGGTCCGGTAATTGCCGGCGCACAACAGCAGACTAAATTGGGCACGACGTGGAAGCTTTCTGAGAACATCAGAGGCTGCTTTTGCCATTATGTTAGTTTGGCTGAGCACAGTGAATCCGCCCCGTCATTCTCAGGAAAAGTGCTCTGGTTGGCAAAGTAGGACATTGATTGTATCCAAAGCTTGACTTGCTATTGTCATTATTGCACATCACATAAATGCAAATTTGTCTTTTGTTTAGGTTGGGGTGAAGGTTCTTTTAAGCCTTCAAAACTGTTTAACACACCCTTAAAATGAGCTTTCAAACTTACAAATGATAACTGCTTATAGATGTCTTCTCCCTAATAATGTTTCATTCTTAATGTTCATTGAACTGATTTTGATCTAAGTTTGTCTGTTTGTCTTTCTGTCTAGCTATCGCTCCATGCCATTACCCCCTAGAGGATCACGGTATCAAAGTCTTTATAAAATACCTAATTCAATATAAACCTGTGTGTGCATAAGAATTGCTGTTAAGTGCTCTTCCTGTTCACTGTTAGCCATAAGAACGAACTGACTGTGTGAGAGAGACAGTAAATCAAGCAGCTGAGACAGAGCATTTCACGAGCTAGTGCTCTGACACTAATTCAGTGTGGCAGCCAAGCCGGCCGCATGCTGCTTCCTCAGCCTCCCTGAGTAATTGGTGACCTACGGCCCCCATGTCACATGGTCAGCAGGAGAGGGTTGCTCCCAGCCAGCTAAGCAGACAGACTGGCCAATGCATGGCTTTGAAAACCATGACCTTAATATGACCACAACATGTATCTGATAAGTGGTTATTGAAAATGTATTTCTTGCTAGTCTACTTAATTAAGGATTTGCAGTTATTATCTAACATGTTTAAAACAAACAGGTCTTTTGAATACTTAGAGTTGACTTCGGATTATTTTGTGTGATAGTCTGAGACCCCAGTACAGGAATTAAAACTGATATCATTCTGTTGTCCTTTTTATAGAGTACCTGCAGTGAAACTTAATATACAATTAATCACCGCAGTCTACACTTATTTTGTGACAAAATCTCATTGATTGTTAAAGTATAGTCAGCTGTTTCCCTGTGACCTGCCTCAGTATTTTATCTTTGTCCCCCAGCAATAACTGAAATATGCAGTTAGAAGGTGGATGGATATTTATATTTGCATTTAAATTCCATTGTGCTGCAACGTTGGTTCCTCCTCTTTGACCGTAAAAGCGAGCTTCACTCACCTAACCGTAAACTGAAAGTACACCAGACAGTTTATGCTGGAAACAAACTGACAGTCGGTTCTGCTGCATGAAGTAATTTATCACCACTGACGGAAAATAATTCGCAAAGCAAACTAATTAACTCTGCTACAATGAGCTCAGCTCACTCTGGGGATGCATTGCTCTGCATTAAAGCCACCTCAAACTTTATTGAGCCCAGGCCTGAAACGAAAAGGGAGGGAAGGAGTGAGACTGAACGTAGAAAGGTCTTACAGTTAGCTCTCTCTTGTTGAAGAAATTTTTAATAAATATACCCTTTTCCCACATGATAGGCACTGAGCATTTAACAGTCTGCCTCACTGGCCGAAAACAGCCCTTCAGTTTCTGGGTGAAAACTCAGACCTGTTCATGACTGGGTCTCTGGTAAGTCCTGAACACTACCGTCAATCAATGGTCTCCAAGCAACCAAGACAACTGCAGTTAAACTAAACTTGCCATTGTGTAAAGAGTCATATTTCAGCAAAATGTGCTTCCCACTCCTAAACATCTAAATTTTAATATTTGAATTTTTGGACAATGGCCAGTGCAGTGGCTTAGGGGGTAGCACTGTACCCTAGCACGTTCAGGTTAAGGGTTCAAATCCCACTTTCCTTCTGTGTGTATGGAGTTTGCTTGTCTTTCCTGTGTCATGCAGGTTTCCTCCCACGGCTTACTGACAGCTAGTTAGGCTAATCAGTGGCTGTAAGTTGGTCGGGGTGTGCCCTGCCATGGACTGGCATCCCATCCAGGGTGTACCCCCGTCTTGTGCCCTGCGATGGACTGGTATCCCATCCAGGGTGTATTCCAGCATTTTGCCCTGTGATGGACTGGTATCCCATTCAGGGTGTCCCCTTGCCTTGTGCCCTGTGCCCTGTGATGGACTGGCATCCTATCCAAGGTGTGCCCCAGCCTTGTGCCCTCTGCTCTCTAGGATAGGCTCCAAATTACCCAAATAAGGATAAGTAGTTAGAAGATGGATGGGTGGATTTTTTTGCAATATATTGCTATAGTAATTGTTAGAAAAGTAATATTGAAGTGGTTATGTTATTCAGCTTAAACCTCCATTTGTAATTGGCTTTAATATTTCTATGAGGTCGTATAAAATTAGTTTCCATGCTGACTTTATAGACCAAGCCAGACCTGCTACCAAAACCAATCATGACATGTTTCATGTCCTTATTCTACTGCTAAATCTGCCCTTATCCTGCTATTACTTGAGGCTCTCAGAAACCACATCATCATCTGAAGAAAAGCCAACTGGTTTTCATGTTTCAACAGGAATAGAAAAATTAAGGCATTCGCTTCAACATAGTAGTAAAGAGACAAAGTTTATGATTTTGAGGGCAAAGGGCTGTCCAGCACCTCAGAGGCTAGCTGGTCAAATCCCCAGCATGCTGTGCATTTCTGTAGTTCTCATGCTCTCCCCATGCTGTGTGAATTTCACCCAATACTCCAGCTTCCATCTCCAGGCCACAGACATGGTTTGGTTCCTTATAATTCCCAATCATTTGTCAGTAATTGTACCTTGTGATGCACAGTGCCTGTTGCTTCAGCCCCGTGCTGAATTTATGATTTTGTAAAAGAGAAATAGGAAAAAAATCTACTTAACAACTGTTTCCTTTTTGTTCTCCGTTGCTGCCTCTAAATTTAAGGAGTAAATTTTATTGCATAATGAGAGAAGACTTTTTTGTGCTGCCCCAACCTCCCGCAATGGAGAAGCTATTCCTTGCTGGGGGCTGTTGGCAACTTGCAGAGGAGGAGGTGTTTGTGGGGTTTGAGAGGCAGAGTGAAATGCATCACCTCATTGTCCAATCAGGGCAACAGGATATCGAAAACTTGTGGAATGCGCTCCTAAACTCAGTGACCAATGAGAGCTCACGTTTACAGGGCTTAGCCAATCAGCTTTATTCCACAAGACCTGGTGAACCAGAATTATCTCTTCTACTGGGCTGTTTCTCCAAAACCCACCAGCCACCTCCAGGGAGCATGAGCAAACGTGAATTCACCCACACAATGTGATCACATGCATTAAGTAGAACACATGGAGTTTAATGCAATGATGTATGATCAGAAACACAGTTCCAACACAATGTTGTAATACCTCGTATCACTTTTTTCTAAAACTGTTCTTTTTAATTACATGGCAACATAAATAATTTTCTGAGTGGTTCCGAGGGGTAGCTCTGTACGGTGGCTGGCGTGGCATATGCTATGTGTATTTCTTGAAAGATGAAATCAAAAAGAAGGCAAAACTCAAAGTCCTGCCTTGCCTGTCTCTCCATGTTACAGGGCTGCCGATGCAAAGTCCGTCTAACAAGCTGTCACATTCTCCCACGCACAGCAGAGACTGTGTCAGTGAAGCTGTGTTCTTAAATGACACACTCATGGTTCATAAAGTAAAGCAACTCAATCCAGAGAAATAAAATATTGGAGCCTCCAGACCCTCACATTAGCAGATGTTACAACAGACAAAATAAATGTTTAAATATAGGAATCAAAAAACAGTAATAGCATATAGAATGGAGTAATGTTGAAGTGTGTTAATATGACTGCTACCTTAATTCTCTCACTGAACTGCTGTCGTGGCAATTTTACTTTCTAACATGGAGTATAATTAAACACAACAACTTGAACTTAACGTTAAATGAATGAAATTCACTCAAAACATATAAATGAAATAAAGAGGTTTGTATTATTGTAATTGGTAACATCTGTACAGATGTTTTTTCAACAAACAGGTTCTAAAATGTGTAAAACACACCTCCAAACAAATCGTGTCTGGTTATAAAAATGTGTTACAAACACTGGGAGAAAACAGACCCCTATATCGCCATGACTGCTTAAAGGACATAAAGTGGGCCAGGGGTCAGTCTGGTCATAACCAACGCCATCAAATTGTCATCTCATTTCTTACACTCATCTTTGTTACCAAGGTTAGGTAAGTAAGGCTCAGTTACACCCAATACATGCAAAAGACATTAGACTCTTTTAAAGATTACCCCTGAAACTTCAAAGTACAGGAAAGCAGATAATCACGACCTTGGCAAATAAGGAAACACGGTCAACATGGTAGGCTTTAGGATGGATTCCTCACTGCCTCACCTCCGTGTGCAACTTCTAGGACTCCCGAGGTCCCATATATCCCCCCCCACGCTGCCACAAATATGTGACATCACCCCACAAGCCACAAACATGAGGCTTCACAGCAATTCCATCCAGATTGTAAGCATATGTATTTGAACAGAAAGCTCACAATGGAAGCAGAAATCTATGCTGAATCCTTTGTTGATTCATGGCTGACCTTTTGCTGACAGTATGGCAACATCACATGTTATGTTTTGTGAAATTTCTGGCTAATATACATTGAGTGTCAGGATGTTACAGTGCTTTTATTATGACTGAAAACGAACTATTCCGTAGAATGTTTGGATCGGTAAAGTTATATGGGTAATAAGGTTATTTAAGGAAAATACCAGAATATCGCATTTTAAAAGTACCAATTTGCTTTTCGCAGGGAAGTGGGCTAGCGTTTAGCTTTTTTTTTTGTTAATGGGATTAGAGCGCCTCCTTTGGGTGTTCTGATTATTATTTGAAATGTTACTTTAAAAGGATTAATATGGCATAAAAGACGAAGAAATAAAGTGAGCCTCAAATATATCATCCTAATACGATTCAGATATGATAACGCTTATAATTTATTTATTTTCCAGGCTCTACAAATTCATTATCTATATGTACAGTGCAACATGAAAGCGTTTGGACAGCATAGCCATAGATTTCGGTAGGGATGGTAGGGACATCCTGGCCAACTTTCAGGAAATGTCCCTCTACCGAAGTAAACAGTAACTTTAAATGTCGAGAGTACAGGCGTTGCAGAACATCACCATGGAAGATAAGTGTGTGGTGACGTCCACGGGTCATAGACACATTGGCCGTCATCCACTGCAAAGGCTTTCCAACAAAATATTGAATATGGTCATTCCATTTCAGTTTATATTAATTGCTTTTGGCCCTCTACAGTTGGGAGAGAATGTATACAAAGGATATAACCCTTGTACTGCTTACTGTAGTGCATAGGTTAACAATTCAAATTAATTAAAGCAGCAAGCTGTAGCCCACTTTACACTCACAGTTACTGTTTCATTTCCAAAAGGAATCTGAAGAAGTTTAGAGTGGTACTCTTCCGTAACTTTTGGAATATAGGTATTAACATCAAATAATGAGAATGTTTTAATCGAAAACTCAATTCGAAATAAAACTGAATGCTTTCATGTTTTTGTTAAAATATTACTGAGACCATGTGTTAGAGTGCTCTTTTTACAAGAAGCATGTCAAATAATATTAGAGGAGTTTGTTTTTATGAGATTGTATAGTTTATTCTCCGAATTGCTTATGGCAACAGATTAAAGCAAATATTAGTATACAAGTATTTATGGAAAACTTCGTTTTAAATGTAAAGATATCTACCTTGCTGCAGTAACCTGAAATACATCTGCATTAGTAAAAGGTTTACTCTCCTTCTTCTGAACACACCAATTTTTATTTCATAAATAGGAGAATTTAAAGGAATATTGTCAGCGAAGATATTCTTGAAAGTAAGATTAACGTGGTGTTATATATTGCTGGGAAACAGTGACCTCTTGTGTTCGTTTTAGAATTTCTGGTGTTCCACAATTAATTAGGATTGGTAGTTAAACGTCGTAGGTTGTTTTTGAAAACGTCTCTCCGATGTTTAGTTGTCGTTTTAAAGTAAATTAAAGTAAATTAAATTCAATCACAAATGTAATTGCAGTTTTAAAGGCCAAATGTTCCATTGTACTTTTCCCACTAGACATGGATTTGGTCATGAGCAAGGTAGTAGTAATGTTGCTGAAGATAAAAATTTATTTTAAAATATAATATTTTGGCTCCAGGTGCGGTTCAACTGCTGTTCAATGATTTTCCTAACCCAGTTCTGAGTCGTACTCTTGAAATATATGCGATTCAGTCAAACGAGGCATTGATTACGGCATCGGTAGCTTCCATGATCTCAGCATAATTTGAGCAATCTTAATCTGCGCCAGTACCGTTTGTTTCCAAAGGTCCCCGCAAAAACGTTCTCCTCTGATGGAGGAATTCCCCGAAATAGAAATACGAATTATGGCGGGAGCACGAAGAATAATTAAGCAAATACGACGTCGCCATTTCCACAGGAATTAGACGTTTATGTGATCAGAACAGCTGGTTAGAAGCTGAAAATAAATTGTTGCCTTTTTGTTTTGCTCATGTTTACTATTACTCATACATTTTAAAATGTTTGGTAAAATTAATTACAAATTAATTTTGACTTTTAGTGACATTGTTATTTCGGTTTTTTATGCGTAATATTATTTCTGTATTGGTAGAATGCAAAACAGAAACGTCGGTTTTGTCGTGTAGATCAACATCTCCGTAAGGACGTTTTTATTAGACTTACTGTGTTCGAAGTTATTTTTACCAAAAGATACGGAAGACAGATTCCCGCCCGATTTGGCATGTACTGTAACAGACGTATTCGACGATCGAATCCTCATTTCACATGAATCACGCTTTCTGCCAGGAAACACCATTCTACTTCTCTGTTTGCCAGGCAATGAAAATACAAGAACATTATGGAGCCATAAGCCAGAGAATCAAAACAAACTGATACAGACTGTCCCCCTCCAATGTGCAAACACAAAAGATGTTTTTTGGGCTGCGTGTGATACACTCAAAACTAAAGAAAATGCATGATGGGTACACGGTTCACTAATGCAGTACAATGGGTCCTACTTTATATACATTCTAACCTTGTGCTGGTAGAAGCCTGGTGTTTCTATTTTTTGCTAGTATGACTTAATCCATTCAATAGGAGGGTGGAGGTGCTTCTGGTATGGCATCCTTTGGGGTCAGCATGACTTTAGTCTGTGACACCAGGACACTGTGGATGCAAAGCACATATGGTAGTTTGGTCCCTTGGGGAGCTTAGTTGATCCTCAGCAGCCAGTTTGGAGTGACACCGCCCGCCTGGCTGAAGTAGGACCACCACCAGGGTTTCTCAGGCCCCTCTCCATTTTCATTCAGGTCCATTGAGGTGTAGCGCTCAAACTGGTTGAACGGGTCAAAACGATCATATGTGTCTGACAGCGGGAGACTGAGGTCGTCCATGCCGGGTTCAAGGATTACGGGGCTCAGCTGGAAGTCCACACGGCCAGCCTGCTGCATGCGTGCGGGCAGGAACACCTTCTTGGTGACCCTGGTGTATCCAGGAGCGTGGGCCGATATGATATGCACTCCAGGTGGTAGCAGACGCCAGTAGTCACCCTCCTCAGCTGAAAGCAGCCCACAAAAACACAAAGACCTGCTCACTTTGGGAGTAAATGGCAGGAAGTTCTAACGCAATAACACTGGAAAGTCATTCTGAATAATGTTCCATGATTTTTAAGGTTAAATTTTTTGTTTATATTCAGTTATTTCAAGGAAAATCCACTGTTCTGTCTGACAGGAAGGACATTTCTATGTAAGGTGCTGTGATTTCAATAAACCATGAACATTTATTGATATGACTTATGGTATAGCATATTTCATATAATGTACATTTAATGCATACTGTAGTGATGGGACAAATGAAGCTTCTGCCAGCATTGACTGGTAGTTCAGGATACTCCCACCCACCATGGGTTTTGAAGCCTCATTTGTTCCCATCACTAGTATATATTGTACTGCTTTATACAAAATAAATTCTAACAATGATTAATTGTCAAAGACTAAATTAAATGTGAGGAAAACCTTCCACTGACTGAGAAAGAGTCTGCTAGCCACAAATAACCTGGGAAGTGGATGGTATGTTTTCAGAAACCAAAGCACCTTCCATACAGTAGGATCATTCCAAGATGATGCAGAGCTTGTGGTGCTGGTTGGAGAAGATGGCGTTTTGTTTCAGACCCACTGAGAGACATAGTGTACTCCACACATAACGGGTTTGCTCTTACCTGTGGTGATGTCATGTCTGATTCCTCTCACCGACACTCTGGCTCCTTTTACCCCCTTACCATTTTGATCTTTAACTATCCCTTTTATACCACGGTGCACCTGTAAATTATCAACGGTTACACAGTGTGGAACTGATTAGTTGCCACCAGATCTAAATTCAGTTGCAAAATAGAGGATCCAAGTTTTCTAGCAGCAATCTGCTTCAGATAAATCATACTGAAGAAAAAGACTCACAGACTTGCACAAAGCTCAAGTTAGATTCCATATTCAGTGGAATTGGACATGTGGGACAAACTAACAATGTCTATAAAGCTAAGGAGAGATCCCTCATTCAGTGGAATCAGACTAGAGTACCTGACCCACCTACTGCATGAAATTCAGAACAGCTTCCTTATTCTGGGGAATCAATACAAGAACAACAAACTTACCGACTCCATGAAGCTCAGAAGAGCCTCCTTATTCCGCTTCCACTCACTGTAGAGCTCCATCTCAGCTGGGAACTTATCACATCCCAACTCCACAGTGATCTCCAGGCAGTTTGTGTGCAGGTAGTTAAAGTCAGCCATTCCTGAGAAACAGTGACAGTTAACAGTACGTGAAAAAAATGAATCCCCCCTGCACACCAATCCTTGATATCGTGGACCAAAGCTACTCACCCCCTGCAAAGCTGTACCATTGGGCACCATTAGTAATACCTCCATTGCTGGCAAATGTACCTCCACACCTGTCTGTGTTTTTCTCAGCCATTTCAGCATGGGCATCGGCGTATGTTCTGGCCAACTGCTTGAAGACCTGCAGGGAAACAATCACACCAACCAACAAATTAAGCTACTCTTCCAAATTTTTAACGAGAACATTCCCTGTGAAATTCCCCTGTAGTCCTACTATTTTACACCATGTTCCACAATACGGTCACCTGCTCATCTGCGGTTGGTGAAAATATCTTTTCCTCCAAAGGGTGTTTAGAGTAGTCGAAGGGGTAGGAAACAACCAGGTCACCACTGTGGAGACTGGCAGAGATGACGAAGGGGACGGTCCTGATCCACTTCATCACTGCATATGTTTCAGGAGCCACCTGAGGTGCACACCATAAACACAGAAGTTAATTTTGGTTAACCGATAGGAGAGTCCCACTGCTCTCAATGCACAAATGGAATCTTAACGTGTGTTTTAGGCTGCTCGGTCAGTGAGTGTCAAGTAGGGTGAGGTTGAACTCAGGTAATATAGGACAAATTTTGCAATGTTAACTGGTGTGATGTATTGTCCTGCGTTACTTGAGTTCACAAAATGACATGTGAAGCACTATGTTGACCTGAATCTCATTTCAAAGACAGCTTGCTCTTTTCTACACAAATTTTTGTAATAATGTTTTTGGAATACAACATTTTTATAAAGAAAAACTGTTTTATTTCACAAGAACATATAAAATCTACAGTATTTTAATGTAAATTTTAAGTACGTAATTTAGTCTAATTAGACTATAGAACAACATTACATGTCATTAAATGCATTAACCTGAACTCTGAAATAGATATTATTAATTAAATGGAAAAAACAAGCTGGTCAATAATACAGTAATAACATGATTTATTTAAATGACCTCTTTTAATTATTGGTAATTGGCAGTTATTTTACTATCGTTCTCTCCAGCTGACGCTAGCCAGGTAGAGGGAAATTAATGCCATCTACAGCTGGATGTGTCTAATGGCATTTAAATTCCAGTCCTCGAATGTAGGGCCCCATTTTTCAAGATGCAATTTTTGGAAAAATAACACCGTCTTCTATTCATCTTATACTGTATACTCCATAACAAAACATAAACACCAATACTCTTAAATAACAGGGATACAGTTCATTTTGTTAAGTTATTGCCAGTTACCTTTAACAGCTGGTGTTCGTAGATATTTTTGCTGTGTTCTACATGCTATTGCATAAAGTTGTTTTGTCGTGTCATGAAGCTGCTGCTGAATTATGAGAAAATCACAGGACAAAGAAGACTTTGGCAGTTTGAGCCAATTCATTATCTTGCTTAGCGAGAGATGTGAAGGGTCACAAGACATAAACAGGTGGAGTCCAGTCCATACCTTACCAAACCAGTAGGAATCTGGGATGGGAATGTGGTCACCGCGGTATCGTCGGCTCCTGCGGCGACTGTAGACGATGGACGTCAGGTCGGGGAAGTTCCGGTTCAGGTCAATGTTCTGCCCATTAGTTCTGCCCATGGTCCATCCATCGTACCTGGGGCCCAGTCCGTCCCATGGGGTAAAGGTACAAATTTTACTGGGGAGAGTGGTGGCGCACAGGTGCAGCTGAGAGTGATGATGTGGGCGGAGGCATTAGATGGAGGTACAAGTGACACTAGCTTCCCAGAAGGAAAGAAGCCGTAAACAGCAAGATGCGCCACTACGTCCTCTGATGTCAGGAAAGTACCACAGGTCTAATGCCGTCAGTCAAGCAGATCAGCAATTGTCTGGCTCCTTATGCACACAGCTGATGTTCAATGATCTTGTTTTACATTCTTTTAATGGCTTTCTTGATATGTTGTTCTGTGTTATATGCAGTACTGTGCACCATGCATCCTGGAATAACCATTCCCTAAGCATGTACTCATATAACAGAAACACAGTTCCAACATTTGTTCCCACATTCTGATGAAAGCTTCCTCTTTTTTTCACCTACACTTTATTCACTATATATGCCCACAGGTGTTAGTTTACACATGACAAATTCCTACAGGATTATTAATTTTCCCCCCATCAGCTAATATAGGTAGTCTAGTATTTTTCAGGTATGCACACAGACATACTAAGATACACTTCCATGATATGTTTTAGAAAAATTTTTATTTTGTGTTCTGAAATACATTTTAAAAATATTAATATTAGGTTGAAATGCAAATTACATAAATTTAACTACTGTTCATTGATTGAAACTAAGTTTTGACAAGCATTTGTTTCTAATTTGATTTGCTGTGTTTTGGTTGCATTGTTACAAAATCAGAATTTTTTTGAGGTCGTGTCTACAACATACTGTGCAAACCTGTAGCTATAGAGATAAATACTGTCACTCCAGGATTTTTCAATATGGAAACGTGTCCAGGAGTGTGCTTTGTAGGTTCTGCAATGAACTCTCTGTGATCTGACAGAATTGCAACAGTGTTGTGTTTTGCTGTCAAATTGCATAGCAGTAACTTGTGTTAGTTTCCGGTTTGATGTTAATTTCTTGATGTGGTGTCCTTTCACTCAGCTGACTCAGATTGTATAGCATTTACTTGTGTTAGTTTTCAGTTTGATGTTAATTTGTTACCGTGGCATCCTTTCACTCAGCTGACAGCTGTTTTCTCTTTTGTCCATTGAGCCACAGCTGTTTAACTGTTGTGAAGAAGCTGAAGGAGACCCACAGGAATCGTGGCAGTTAGTCACATGCCAAGGCCAGCAGCCTTCCCACCGCCAGATGTCCTCAAGTTATGGAACTACAATCATTTTATACTCCATGAATCTTTAGTGTTAGTTAACCAGTCTGTAGACTTATCTTTTTACTATTTAACATTTCAGTTCTTTAGTCAATGCCACTACAATCAAATGGTAGACCTGCAAATGGCTTGTCTGGTTTGCCATTGTACAGCACTATACAGTAAAATTAATGAGTGAAGGCACAATCTGGAGATGGGTGACCAGCCACTGTTAGGGAGCATCCAGGGCAGATCTGTAGTGAATGAATATTTACTTCCTGATTTTCTGGATCGCTGCTATCCTCTACCTCTGAAGCGGCCAGCTCGTAACCATCAGGGTTCATGGAGGGTAGAATGTGGATGCGGGTGGTGTTGATGAGCGTCTGGATTCGCTCATTGCCCAACAGGTACTCCGAACATAAGTACTGTGCCAGGTAGATGAGCAGCTGCCTGCCTAGTACTTCATTCCCATGCATGTTGCCAATGTATTTCACCTCAGGTTCCACTAGAGGGCGGCAATGATGTGGTAGTCAAGGTGAGCAATCAGTAAGTCAGTAACTACAGTCTCCTGACTGAGAATAAATGAGACTGAGACAACCCATTTTATATCGACTAGGACTAAGACATAGTGCTTAAAACTGAAAATCCCTTCACTAAATGTACATTTACTACTATCTGTTGTTGAGGGAGGTAGAAACAAAGGCATCTTATAGCCTCTTACCATGAAAAAAACATGCACTTGCAAGCTGGTGGCATTGTGAATTACTCACATAGGTCGTGCCCACCGGGGTTTTCTGAAAACTCGATTACCAGAAGGTCCTTCCCCTCAGAACTCCTCCCGATGCTGTAGGTCCTGGAGATGTGGGAGCACCTTGAGGCAGTCTTCTTCAGCATGTTCACCATCTGTGCGTTGGAGTGGTAGATGAACTGGATAATGGTTGACGGCTCCTCCGGGGTGATACTGGCCATGGCTACCTCTTGTCTGGCTGGAAGTGATGCCGTGGTGTGTTTGGGGACAAAAAATCATCCTTAATTATCCTGCAGAGCTCTGGTTTATACTTATTTAGGAATTCCTCCAAAGTGACCATAAGCAAGGCTTTGTTCGTTTGTCTAATCCCCCCCCCCCTCCAAACTGGTGGGTGGTGCTGAGTGACACTGTCATAGTCTGAAGTCGATTTTTATGATAAACAGCTAACTGCCCAGATAAAAGGTTTAAAAAATATGAATCCATGTTTAGTGCCTGAACCTCCACAATCCAGGGAACATCTCTCATTAATGTACCAGATGCTTTTCGAGTCTAAACATGTGACAAATAAATCAAGAGCAGCTGAGAAAAGACCTCATTAGACCAAAGACCAAAACTTGAGTCACCATGAAACTACTTCAAAGATGGAAATAATTATAGAGCAGAGGAGCAAGAGCAAACATCTGCTCACTTCTCTTCTGCCGCTTTGGGACCAACTTCGTAATCCTGTTCAAAACCGTCAAGCCCAGGCAACGGACTTATTGGTCATTAATAAGCAAGGTTCCGAACATGGTGCAAATGACATTAGTGCTTAAACAAACTTTCCCATTCTGGGAACAGGTGCACAGCTGTGCTAATAAACAACACAGCCCATGAGACGAGCAGATACTGGTTTGCACAAATAAAGCTTATTTAAGCTTAGAACCAGCCTGTGAAAGAGAAGCATCTGTGAAAGCTCGGTCTATTTCAGAAAAACATTCTCCACATGAATGGCATTAGCAATTTCATTCTTGTGCTACAGGTACAGCAGTCAGAATTGTCTGCTTTTCACACAATTTTGTTTATTATGTCTATCCTTAATATTTTTAGGCCATCAATATGGGGCTGCAATGAAAATGCCTCAAATATCACCTAACGGCAGGATGACCCCCATGTACGCCTTCATAAAGCGTGGCCCATACCTCTCAAGCCCTCCAGGGGGTCATAGCAGCCCTCCTCTTCACTGACGAAGAAGCGGTCACAGTCCAGAAAATAAGGCCAAGCCATCTGAATGCCCTCAAAGGCGTGGGTGCAAGACTTGCGCACGTCCTCACAGGTGGAGCGGCAGGGCTTGCTGGCCCGGTCGTGATTGCAGCGCGGCACCAACACTGAGCACGCGAGCATGCGCAGGTCAGGGCTGCACTCCCCACCCAACAGGGAACTCATCACACTCAGCAGCAGGTACTCTGTACTGGTCTCCACCTCTTGCCGTGAACGCTGGTCCAACAGGTTGGGGATGATGGTTTGGGAGTAGGGCATGTCATCACAGTATCCCAGTACCATGTCTGTGCACCTGGCTTTTTGGACAAATGGGCAGACATAGAGCCAGCTTTAGACTGGGGGCACATAACTAGATCCAGCTTCAAGTAGGAGGGGTGGGGGAGCATGCAACCCGAGGCAGCTTCAGAACCAGCTTCAAGTACACCAGCATGCAAAAAGATTCAACTGTAGATAGAGAAGGCAACCAGAGCCAACTTCAGGTAGAGGGAATGCAAAGATCCAGCTTAAAAGCAAAGGGAAAATCCAGGCCCAGGTTCAGGTAAAGAAGCTTGAATGAGAGCCAGCTTCAGGGAAAGGGGAACACACCCAGAGCCAGCTTCAGATAGAGGAGTATGCTACCAGATGCTTCAGTTACAGGCATAACACACTTCTGTAATTCCTGTAAGAATGCATTTTGTTATCATCATAAATCCAATTTAAATGTGCATAACGGACAATACTGTGAGTTGTGGCAGTTTTATAACCAGTCCAGCACTGTGCTAACGTAACAAAAAACAAAGTGTGCTTGAGAGATGATACCTAATTTCAACCTCTTAAGAATTCTTTGGAAAATGAAACTAAATATGCTCAGCCATTGTTAATGATCAAAAGTATGATTTACAGAGAGAAAATACATGCTACGTCAGAAAGTCCACCCCATGTGGTAGTTTCAGGCCAGAGATACAGACCTAAGACATAACTGGGACACTCTCTTGGACTGAAAGAGAGGAAGATGAAAGGTTCATTATCCTCTTTAGCATTTCCCACTCTGATGAGGCATTGCCTAATGCCACTAAAACCGAGTGTTTCTCAGCTCAGACGATAACGGAAACTGTGATGGACCATGGACCAGGTGGACCTCACCCTGCATTTCATTAAGATGCCAAGTGGCCAATTCTCACCAAAGCCAAAGCCTGATGACACAGTGTTGAGTTTTGCCATTTTTGCTATTATATATGCAACATATTTCTTAAAGGCATTCTGGAATGTATTATTGAGCTGATACATGTCTGGAAATGAGCGTATAACTGAAGCCTGTCTGTGAATTGAAGAAAAGCCTTGATATTTAAGTATGAGCACAAAGGTACAAAAGCAGTTCCCCTCTTTTCACATTTTAAAAAAGCCATTTAGGTGTAATAATCCATGCTTAGGGAGGTCATCAAAGGCAGCACTTACGTTTATCTTCAACTGAATCTCTGCATCTCCCTGTAAGACACCATATAAGTCAATCATGTATGATTAGCTTTACTGAGAGTAAACAATACATGTAACACTAGATGGCAGCAGTATGTTTGATTTCATTAAAAAAAAAAAACGAGCACGTGCACAGGAAACATTTTTAATCATCTTGAATGCTATACTTTCTGCTACAGTGAAATAACATCCGTAACACTCCTCATATAGACCACTCTGTATGCTTATCCATATTAGAAAGTGAATTAAACCGAGTGATCGTCTGTGGTACTTTGTTTATACAGTAATTTCACTGCAGATCACTTTGTCCAGCATGTCTTCATCCATCCTTAGACTCAGTTAATACACCCCTTCCTCCTCAGTCCAGCATATCTGTCTTCATCCATCCTTA
>JAACJT020000013.1:9372921-9449412 GCA_009936485.2 Gymnarchus niloticus | reverse complement strand
CTCCTCAGTCCAGCATATCTGTCTTCATCCATCCTTAGACTCAGTTAATACACCCCTTCCTCCTCAGTCCAGCATATTTGGGCTCTTCTGTGACGGGCTTTGCATCAGCGCAAGAAAACGGTTTCAATTTGCAACTAAACAAGACAGGCCACCGAAAGGCTTAATGACTTCGGTGAATATGTTATTACCATGTCGACGTTTGTTACTGTTATTATAAAAACAAAACTGCCTTAATCTCAACATATAAACGGAACTATAATGCAACACGCAGCTTCTGACCTAATATGAACGTCGTTAAACGAATTTTTAAACATTTATGTTCTCTATGTTAAAGAAGTCAGTACAATTATATAACATGGTCAAAGTTCGCTTTGCAAGTACTGAACAATGGCAAAAATACGTGAACATGCTTGGAAGCAATTTTGTCGTCACATCATGGAAGACTAAACTACGACGATACGCCGCATTTCCGACAAACTTCTGGCTTTACTTTACCAGAACAGTATTACATTTTTAACCCCGTGCAAATTTCATTAATATTGCATCCGTGTTAGAATCAAGGCTGCTCTTTCCACTCGAACAACGACATGCAGAAGACTGTAGTGTCCAGCTTTGAATAAATGATACATTAGTAACGTTACCTAGGAGTTCGTCTCCGGGTTCGCAGCGCGGAGGAGCCGACCGGACGGACATAACGAGCACCGTAAACGTCCAGATAACCGAGTTCATTTTGATACATTTATATCCCATATGTCCAGTGATGTGGCACTAATGCGCTGCCCTCGCTTTAATCACTCAAGTTAACTCTCCACTCGCTCTGCGGCCCTCAGAAAACTTCGTTCATTACGCCTATTACGGCCGCAGATCAGATTACAAAAGAAATTGCTGTACAGAAGACAGCCGGCCATTGGTGTATTGAATATGCATTCACGTTTAAAGGGATATTATGAAAAGTCTTATGATAATAGTTAATGCCGCTTGAAAACCTGTGTGAAATGTGAAAATTAACTTTTCCATGTTGCGTTGGAAAGGATATAATGCGGTTCCCAAATACAAACATACATTTTGTCTTCACACAACATATACTCGTGAAGGCTGTTTCAGAGTCATCCATCTTGTTCCACACCGCTGTAGTACGTTTGTCCCTGTGTGTTTTACAGTTAAATTCCCTACATATGTGTCTTTTTGTGTCTTCATGCTGCACTGTTCGTCATGTAAAGGCCCACCTCTCTTTAGAATGAATGTCTCAGTGATGTTTGGCCTTCAGTCACACCAGTCTAATTAGCACCTTTCTTGTTCCATTTCTGCTGAGTATTAGCAGGTCATTGGAATTGGGAGTGACATGGTGACTCAGGGGGGAGCACTGTTGCCTCACACCTCCAAGGCTGCACTTTTGAATCCTACTTTCTTTCTATTTTAGTGTAGTTTTTATGTTTTCCAGTGGTTGTTCTAGACCATTTCAAATGCGGGGGAGGTGGGACCAGTTGTTCTGTTGGAGGGGTACACATGGAAAAAAAAATTGCATTGCCACTATTTACATTACAAGTGAAATAAATAAGCTTTCATCGGGGGGGTGGGGCAGTGGAGGGTCCTTGACTACTGATGGGGGGGCACTGATACTCCCACCCCCCGCCCCAGAACTGCCCCTGGTTTGCAGTTACGCTAGTTGGTGTTTCTCTAAATTGCCAATAAGGTAGGATTGTGATTACGTGCATGTATGTCTGATATGATAGGTTGGCATCCTATCTTGCATATACCCCAGCCTTGTGCCCTGTGATGGACCTGCATCTTATCTAGGGTACACCCCAGCTTTGTGCCCTGTACTGCCTGGCATAATATCCAGGGTGCACCCCAGCCTTGTGCCCTGTGCTGCCTGGCATCCTATCCAGGGTGTACCCCAGCCTTGTGCCCTGTGATGGAACTGCATCTTATCTAGGGTGCACCCCAGCCTTGTGCCCTGTACTGCCTGGCATCCTATCCAGGGTGTACCCCAGCCTTGTGCCCTGTGGTGCCTAGCATAGGCTCCAAGACCCCCAGTGACCCTCACCAGGAGCAGCAGTCAGAGGATGGATGGATTATTGGAAACTTCAGTGCTAAACATCACGGAAATTGATGGCTTCATTACATACACATTGAATAACACATTCCCTGTTTAGCATTTGTGTGAGTGCAGGATCCATTTATAAGACACACTTAACATCCTGAGGGGGGGGGGTTCAGTATCATATGACCTTGACACTTTAATCTGGTTTTTGTTTTCCAGCATGACCCAGTCCTCTTCTCCCTATTAACTTTTCCAACAATATGCAAATGCTGCCTTGTGCTGTACTATGTCTGACATGCAATGACCAGTGACTTTCTATCTCCTCTCAACCTCAGGATTTTCCTGGCAGAGAAAATCCACAGACCCATCAACCAAAATCAAAAACTGTTGCTAAAGAATTACTCAGGGTCAGCACACATCTCTGCTAACTTTATTGCACTAATTTCACAAACGTTTCACTCACACAAGAGAAAGCAGCAAATACTGAAATGGAATCGACATTCAGTGTTTACTTCAGAACAATCTGGTCCAAAGTGGAACTGGGAAGGTACTGAAATAAAGCAAATGTATTACACATGAAAGCATTGGCTATCGAACAGTTTTTTTATCAACATAATCTGGCACAAGCACAATATAATTTAAAGCACTTAAACAGTATAAGTTCCTCCACACAAAGGTTTATTTCTGCCTAACAAAATAATCATTTCAAGAAGTACGTATTTAATTTTAATACAGCAAAATAAATTGCTTGCATGTTTAGTATAAATATTTTATAAACCATTTCTGCAAAATTAAAGAGAAATACAAATGTGTTTGAGATCTGGCAGTACATTCAGTTTAACACATAAGCATTGAAGTCATAATAAAAAAAATTGATTTCGCCTTTGGCTTTTTAAATTTATTTATTTATTTTTCTTTTGGAAATATTAGCTCTGAAATGATGACAAAGTGCATTAAGACCCAGCGACTGACGGACATACCAGTGTGGAATCGGCAGAGTCCACCATAGGGGAAGAGAAGCTAACTGGCTAACTGTTGTAGAAATGGTTCTTTCCTGCGACACACTCCCCAGTGGAACTAAATGCAACTCTCCATTTCCTGCCTCCAGCATTGCTCTCTTGCTATGCGCAAAAGTGCCATGGGGCTCAGCCAGTTGCCGGCTGTGGTGCCACCTAGTGATGGACTTCCTCTCTTCCTCTGCTGATTTGCCAGACCACCACTGACACAGAGTCATCTGAAGAGAAAAATGGATGTGATCCATCAATGGTCAATGCCAGGCTAATAGCACTATTGCAACTGAGTGGAGTATCAAGGCTATTAGGTAGATATAAGGTCCTCAAGTTTCTGTATCCATCAAGCTGATGGCTAATTACCCGTACAATTCCTCTAACTGATCCAGGTTGGTCCCTGTGTTTGGCACAGTCTGTGGGTCCTGGAGCCCTCCTGATGCATTGTGTTTGTTTGCATGGCCCCTGGAGGATGGTAGACCCACCCTCTCCATTAGCCAACCAGCACAGCATGGGACCACGCTGGTGAGTCTAGTTGATCCTCTGAAGGCAGGTGTCATTCTCTGTATCCAGGGAGCTGTTGTGTCCGGAGGAGGGGTACAGATCCCTCTTCAGCACGCGATTAACTATGTGGATCAAGACCTTCCTGTACTGCTGGCGTAGCAAAGAATATGCAAAGGGGTCCGAGGCAGCCTTGCTGTACGTCAGACACTTGCTCAAGATGCCCCAGTGCCGGTTTATCCCTACAAAGGGTAGCAGCTCTGCCAACCTGAGGACAAGTGCATGAGGAGAAAGTGATCAATGAGGGCAGCAATGAATCAGTTACAGAACTAAGCCAAGTATTCAAAGCAAATTTATCTATGGCGTCACCTGTGCAAATTAGTGTACGTCATGAGTCATTCATATTTAACATTGAAATTTAATGTAATGGTAAAATGAACTGTTAAATTCACCATGGTAAAATTTAACCAAACTGGATTAGTCATTGTTACTAATTAGGATGAATTATTAATTTTCATTTAAATGATAATTTATCATAACCCTTTCTGAGTGATGGAGACTTTCTGAATGTGTATTATTCCATAAATTCAAGCATTTTTTCTTGATCGTTTTCCAAAATTCCAAATGTATTACCATAACATATTATCAGGAAGATGTGAAAAATAATGAAATGTTTTAATGCACGCTTACCTGGTTATAACATATGGAGCAAAACAGATGATGAATGACCCAATGAAAATGCTGATTTTCTTTGTCGCCCGTTGCTTCCTCTTTTTCTGCTCCACAAGACAACGTTGTTTGACACTGAAGAATTTGACATACACATATAAATCACTATAAAGTACAAGTTGCATAAAAAATAAACATTTACAGCAAACCCGAAACCATGACTAATCCTTGACACTAGTGGGAACTTTATAGTTTTAAATAATGGCGCAAATAGCTATATTTCTTCCGTTTTGTTTAAAACAGACTGGATTAAAACTTACTTTCTCTATGTCAATCTACAACCGGATATTTGGTTCACGCCAAAAAGCAAATCTGCATAAATACCTTGGGTGAATATCTACCAGCAGGAAGAGGGTCTGCATTGTTATAACGTCAATCCTTTTGCAGTGAAAGCGTGCGACTTTTAAGACCTTTAGGTATGTGAAGCACAAGGTTAAGAAGGAGAGCATGAAGCTGGTGGCATGGAACACGACGGTGAAGACCGTAAACTTTATCCGGTCGCCCTCTGCATTTAGGTGCAAGGTGCAGGAGGCGTACACATGATGATAGTCAAACCAAGAACAGATCAATGGAACAAGGGAAAATGTGAGCGAGTGAAGCCACGAGTAACAGACCATGACTATGGCGTCCTTGTATCGCATTTTACTGGAGTAACTTAGTGGGAAAACCACGGCTATCCATCGGTCGACGCTTAGCGCTGCCATGCTCAGCATGGTGTTTGCAGTTAAGAAAGTCTCCAGAAAGCTCACTGCCTGACAGATACAGTCTCCAAAAGGCTTCTGATTTCTGATAATCCCCAGTAACGTCGATGGCATGTTCAAAATCGTGATTAGTATGTTGCAGAAGGACAAATTCATTGTGAAAATGCCCGGCACCTGCCTTCGTATCTCGGTGCTGTACATAAAACATAGCAGCACCAGCAAGTTCGACAACAGAGAAACGATCGCAACCACAAAGATGAACAGCACCAAGAGAATTTCTGCAAAGTCCATCTCTCAAATCAGTATGTCACCAGTGGGTTATTTGCAGGTGTCGAAACATCCCCATGATTTCCAGCGTGACCTTCCGTCGCTCATCCTCAACACATCTCATTCCTTACTGCTAAATTGAACTCCTCTTGTTGACGAAGCCGGAGCTGTCCAGCGTTCTGAATCCAAAAGTTCAACGCCTCCCTGGACGACCCGATCATGTCGCCTTCAGACTCAGTGCATCCTTTTCTACATTGTCCGTGGTTGTTCATTCACCCAGATCGGTTCTGTTTTTCGAGGAACTTGTGTCTGTTAAAAATTGTTTTCTTACTCCACTGCTGCTGTGATTCCTTCTCCGTGAAAGCCGAGGTAGAGCGATGATCACACGCACCGAACACAGCTCGTCTGATAGGCGTTCATGAGTGATGGTACAGGACCTAAGGAGGCTGTCCTTCACCTGATGAAAACTTAAGCCACGCACAGCGTGAACCAGTGTAATCATTATGTGGGCTTATTGGATTTTGTTACTGATGAGAATTTCTTTTTTATTCCAGGCTTTCTGGGGCTATCAAGGGTGTAATAAACAGATGTAACTAGGAATTTTATAGATTTTTATAGAATTTTATACCAAGTCTGCACATCAGTGTGATTTTATTTGTATGGACGGATGTGTACATTTAGTCCTGAAGAAATCCTAATGAACATCTTTTCGCAAGCTCACAACACAATCATACTTTGCAGAATAATATCGTCATCTTTTCTCGTTTGCTGTTAAAGATGTTGAACAAATGCGGTGGTTTTATATATTAGTTCATTTGTTTTTTTATGAAGGTCGTCGTCTCTTTGTGATGAACATTTTTATGCACGTTTTCTATGAGTGCCTCGCAGTCTGTCTCAATAATCTACAGTAAAAGCATCCGTCTGCTTGACTAACAGCACTCTGTGTCCCCCTTGTACCCATAGATTCAATAATTTACACGGAGCTTTTAAATAAACTGAGTAAACATGGAAAACAAGGGAGACAGAAAGAAAGGAGAAAGTCGACCCTCGGATATAATCCGAGAACAGAACAACAAGTGTCTAAAAAATTATAGTTTAGAGCTCCAGCCTTCATGGTTTTCTTTGTTTCCTACCTCCCATCTTTGTTATGAAGTATTATGCCCTTTGTTTAAAAAGCGCGTTTTCTTACATGATATGATTTCAAGGCTGTTTCACCTAATTAATCTGACTTCAGTGATCCAGAGGGACACGCTTAATAATCGTAAATGCATTCGTTTCTCTCGTTGCCCTGACACTGGGAGTTAAGCAGATAGGTTCATTTCCCGAAATTAATTATTCATAACGAACCCAGAATAACTGGGAATGAAGACGACTGCTTCTACATGTTTCAGCATACTGAAATGGATGTGGAGAATGGCAATATTCTGGCGACTAAAATTTATTCGATACAGGAAATTAAACCAAATAGAACTGTATTTCCACCCAAGCAACACCAGGCGGAATAATACAGCATATTTACATAAATATGTTACCTATTATGTTATAGATGACTTGTACACAACATTCTCAGGGGAATCTGAACTTAAAAACACATCAGGGTTTTTGGGGCAGCAAGTTTCATAGTGATTAAAACCTGGACACACATTTGGAAAATTATGAAATAATGCTGAATGGGTCATATTTATATTTCATCTAATCTCAATAATTTGCTCAAAAAATAGTTTAAAAATATGAATGGTCACAATTTAATAATATTAATGCAAATATTATGGAGAAACTGCAAAGGTGTGTATTTTTATGTGCTAGTATTGCAGTGCTCAATAGGCATTCTTAGGCACGGTGGACGAGTCTAGAAACGCAACTAATTACTACGACAGATACACAAATTTCATAGTTTCCTTTTCCCCTCGGGGTTAAAGTCCACATTTAGAAAAATTGTATTAATTCTAAATTACCAACATGCTGGTTTGTGTATGGCTGCATCTCTTCCAGACATCAGGTTTGTTGTTCTGTAATCACCCTGCCCAATTCCTTAGACTGGACCCTCTAGTTTGTATAGTGTCTTTTCCCTCTTATCCTGTGGGAGCAGTTTCTTGGCAGATAAAAGTGGGTATATTTGTTAGATATTAGCAAGCAAGCATGGAATCTTATCCTTCAGTGCCATCCATCCATGCCTGCCTGCATATATCAGGCAGTCTATTACGTGGACTGTCTAACGTTTCTTACATATTTTATTAAGGAGAAGATGTGTGTGTGTGTGTGTGGGGGGGGGGGGGGGTGCTCTCAAACTGACAAATTTTGTGAGAATCCGGTGCTATATTTAGAGCCTAAAGTAGACAAATGTGAATCTGATCCTGCTCGTGTCTTGATGGATGGGTTAGTGCATTCAGTGCTGGTGGCAGTTTTGCTGTATTGCCTGTGGTCAGGGTTCAAACCAGCTCAGTTGGAAAGTCTTGGTTTATTATTCCTTACTGCTATCACATCAGTTAGTGCAGTGGTTCCCAATCCTGGTCCTGGGGCCCCCCTGTGGGTGCAGGTTTTCGTTCCAACCAGTTCCTGCTTTTAAGGGAACCTTATTTCATTTAATCATGCTCATATTTCCATCATTCTATATTTACTATGTCAATCAGCATATTCTCAGCAGGGTTCAGCTTTTAAATATTCTTTTTTTGAAGGATGAGGCATTGTGATGTTGCTTCTTAAGGTTTGTCACCTTTCCTTCTCTTGGATGCTAATTATCACTAAAGTGGTAACATACATTATCTCATCAGGCCCTAATGAGCAGCAATGACAATGTGCATTTCAGCTTCTGTGATAATTAGCAACAAATGGAGAAATAAGAAGGAACATCACAATGTCTTATGCATTAAAAATAAATATAAAACTATTTAAAAGATAAACAAACAAGACAGAGAATATGCTGATTGACACAGTAAATGTAGAATGATAGAAAGATGAGCATGATTTTATGAGATAGGGTTCACTTAAAAGCAGGAATTGGTTGGAATGAAAACCTGCACCCACAGGGGGGCCCCAGGACCAGGATTGGGAACCACTGAGTTAGTGAAAGAATCTGATCTGAATTGATATGTTAATCCCCTCACCACTGTTCTGTGAGGTTTTTCCTAACAGTTTCCCTTATCTGACTCCATCTTCCATGATTCCCTGAGCAAATTCTCAGACACCCAAACTTTTAGGCAAGTTCAGACCAAACGCCGCCGTGGTTACTACTGGATCCATAACCCGCCTGATAGGGGAATACCCCACAGCACGTCATTGAATGTCCACCAAACACTGCCTTAGGACCCGGTTCTAATTTGCATAGAGAAAATGTGTCATATTTATTGCCATCTGCTGGGGTCAGGCAGCCTTTACATGCAAAATGTGGCCGTCTAATTTCAAAGTAGTGACGAAGCAATTTTTGGTGATCCCCCCAGAATGTGTTACTGTTAGGTAAGACTTCACAGCCCCTGCTGCTCCGTAATAAACGTGGTAATGAGGCCACCCAGGTGGTGCCTAAGTTTAGGCCTCCCTGGGGACAGCTGACTCACAGCTCAGGGAAGATAAAATAAAGATGTCAACGTTTGGAAGTGGCTCATCACTGGAGATAGGGGGAGGGGCCTAAGCAAATGTGCTCCCAGGTCCAGACCATGACTAGTGGGGAGAAAGGTGGACGGAGCCCCTAGACTATTTGTCACGTAGTATATTGCAAATAGCTGTACGTATATGGGGGCCCCAGAATTCTGAGCTATGGCTCTGCCCAGGTGAATGAATGTAATCTTTACAGAAAACAAAGGGTGCCTTGCCATGCAGAGATATGTCAGTCTGTTCCATGTATCACCCTTATTTCCTTACCATTTAAATTAAACTATGCATAAATTTAGTCACTTTATTATGGATTAACCTGTTTGTTAATGCAAAACAGCCTACTCTTACAAACAGTGAATCATGTGACTGCAACTGAATACATGCAGCATGCAGATAGGGTCAAGAGATTCAGTTACTGTGTGCCAATGCACTGGAACAACTAACACATGTGGTCGTAGTGATCTGAAATGTGATGTGATTGTTTGGACCATACGTGGTGATTCCAGCATCTCAAAAACAGCTAACCTCCTGGGATCTCCACACATTACAGCGTCAAGAGTTTACAGAGAATTAAATGAACAATATTCACTCAGGGGCATTCTGTGCTTGAAAACACTGTTTCAGTGAGAGAGGGCAGTGGAGAAGTTTATAGAAAATGGTGCAATAAACTAAAAACATTCAGTCAGAGGCAGTCTGTGGCTGAAAGCAGTGTTCTAATGAGAAAGGCCAGGAGAGAATAGCATCATTACAGTCCGCAGGAAGACAACAAGTGCAAAAATAACAGCTCGGTACAATAGCAATGTGCAGAATGTCATATCTGAATGCACAACGTGTCAACCCATGAAGTGGTCTTGGAGACAACAGGGGCCCTACCTGTTATGATGTTAGCCATATCTAGAAAAGCAGGAAGTGAGTATATGTTTCATATTAGCTTTTCTTCAAGATTGGAAACTAAATTTAACCAATATATAGTATTCCATCAATGGTCATAGGAAAGGAATATGGGTTTGACTGCGAAATATCAAAAATATGTTGGTCTGCAGGTAATAGTGTGGGAACAAAGCAGCAACCAAGTGTGGAGTCCAAACATCAAATTGGTAAAACATGTTTGCAATGAATTGTAATATTGACTTTACGCAAGTACACAAGACGAAGATGATCCTCTTTAGTAGAGAAGCTTAGCAACGCTTTACAGGATTACTGGAGCCAAAGCCACCAGCTTTGTACCAGAAATGAACAGTATATCTTCAAGATCCACAGCAGTATTTAATTACTGAAGCCAAAAACAGGTCAACTGTCCCTTCATTTCTGTGCTCTGTGACATTGAGTAGGACAATGCAATGCTCCATAGGAACTGCGGGAAGTCAAGCACAGCCTGCATTATCTTCAGTTGCACAGACAGAATCACTGGCATTCACAGGCACTGGACAGTCTGTTAAAATGCCAGCACCTTATGACCCCTAAGCCATCTGGGATCATGAGGGCAACTTAACCTTGTTCTGCATCAACAGATGGTATGTCTCCACAAATGCTCCTGAAGTGCATTCTGGTTAGTTGGTCATGTGACATAAAATACTCCATTCTTATACATTACATAGTCCTTCCATCAATCCTTCTTCCATCCACTTATCCAATACAGGGCTGCAGGACATTATATGGTATTATATAATATTAGAATAACAATTAATTAAATATTTATAGTTAAAAGGTCTCTGCGAGTGATGTGGGGCCCATGGTTTATAGTCATCCTTGAGTGGCCAAGATGTCGATTTGGGTTATTCATGTTGGTTCATTCCTGTCTCTTGCATTTTATTCAAAATGTATGAATTAGTATCTTCTGCTTTTCTTCACCACAGATTGACAGCAGTCCCAAGTCCTGTGGTCACGTACTCGATCCCAGACACACTCATATGTTTTTTTTTTCTTTCTTGCTGGTAAAGCAGCTCCTTCTTCATTTTTTCCTGCCTTCATTCTGCCCCTGTAAACCCAGAAAATGGAAACCATGTCCTCACTTAACTACTCAGCTGCCCCTTTCTTGTGTCAGATGGTTCCTCTCATTGTTGCAGAATTGCCTTATTTTGCATAATGTAACGCAGTGATTTGGGCCAGCTTTTTTCTTGAGGCATGCATCCTTTTTTCAGTGGCATGGGTGCTGCATCAGTGCCGTGTCTGTAGTGCTGCTGTGCATTCGCCTGCTCAGCGACTCTGTCTGTAACCTCACTGGCTGCCCAGTGTTTACTCTGTCACTTCCTCTGACTGCAGAAGCTGGCATTCTTTCTTATCCATAAGTTTACTTCAGACTGGGAACGATCCCAGCAATGAGGCTGTCTGCTGAGCCCAACCTGCTTCAGATGACAAAAGGTGATAAAGAGTTCTTTCCTTTGTCAGTGTCTACAAAGTGGTGTGTGCTGAACTTCTCCTTGCTGCTGTCCGTCCATCCATCATCCATCCACCCACTCATCCATCCTTCCATCCATCTGTCTGTCCATCCATCCATCCATCTTCCAGCTGCTTATACTAGCCAGGGTTCTGAGGTATTTCTCCTCCACCTGCACCTCATAATATAAACTGTAGGTCTCGTATCCTTGTGTATGAACCCCATTTCTTGTATGTCTTATGATGAACGCACGCAGTTTGTTTTTAACATGGTATTGTTGAACAATGTCCTCCCAAGAGAAACCTTCTTTCAGTAATGATGAACACACAGATTTTTAGCCGCTGTTAAGTTGAGTGATGCATTCAGGCAAACGACGCTGACTGAAATGGATTTTGGATATATAAACACTTCCAGCTGGCTGGGTGAACCATGACAGAATTCTTCTGAGTCACGTTTCTGTGGCAACCAAGAAGTCCCATGAGATGTTGTCCATCTTTGACCTTGCGTAGTCTTAACATTATTACAGACCCGCAATGTGACCGGCTCTAACCTCTGCTTGGTTTAGAGTTATCAAACCTCACCCTCAAAAATGGGTGTACGCGTAAAGACACTGAGAGACACTGTTCCACAAATTCTTGTGGGATGCAGGGATTCTTATAAGGCCTTTAAATACAGTAGGAGGTTACAGGATAAGACGTGTATGTATGCATGCAAAGGGATGCCATGCTAATTCTGAGCCAAAGATTAGACAGAAACTTCATTTGACTCAACGCAGAAGACTTGTCTTTGGCTGCCAGTAATACTTTATGTTCACAGACTAGCGTCCCACTGGGCCAAGATAAACAGCACATTCCATCTTTCAGAAGGTCCTACAGTGGTGCAAAGAATGAGGTAGGCGAAAATTTACAGAAGAAAAGCTGCCGTCAAAATGTGGAATGTGGTGGGCGGTTTGTTTACCTCATTTGAACTGTTCTCTCTGACAACACTGCAGCCCCAATTCATCACACAGCCTCGGGTAGGTTTAGATTAACGCGGACTGGAAATAGAACATGTAAGAGAAGCTTTAGAGAAATTGTTTTGTAACTCCCATAGCCGCCATTCATTTAGGTTTACGGTTAACAATCCCACGTCAGACAACATTGGGAGTGAATAAAAGGACTCACATAGACCCCTAAGCACTGTAGCTCAGCTGGTATTGGGGGGATTTGAATGTAACCGCTGTTATCTGTGTTCTGAATTTGTCCTGCAAAACTCGCTAAACTGCTCACAGTATATGACTGACTGATTGACTGACTTACTGTGTGCCCTGAGATAGACTGACATTGGTATAGGATCTCCTCTGCCTTGTGTCCTGTGTTGCTTGAGAAAGGTTCCAGATTGTGACTCTGTATTGGAAAAGTGGTTGGTAGTTGGATGCATAAGCAAAACCCCAAAGTCTGTTTCCCAGGAAACAGGAAATGTTCCATAATGTCCAATAACGTTCTCATTACGTTGTAAACGTTCCTGTAACGGATCTGTTTGCTGGGCTGGCACAGGTTGTGCTGATGACTTTGCATGTCCCGCACTGGACCGACAATCCAAGCCCCGTTGCTCAGGGGTTCAGCGAGAGGCTCTTTCATCTATGGTCTGTGGGAGGCGACACTCAGGCAGCCCTGTCTTTAAAGGCACCCTCCCTCGGATGCAAGCAAAGGCAGGTTTTATGTACTCGGTGGGGGTACAACAGACTCCTTGCTCTGAATGGTGTCCTTTTGTTGATTTATTTATGACCCCCAACTCTTTGTGTCTTCTTTGTGTGTATTTATTTATTAATCCGAACATAAAAGAGACCGGTGGGGGACGAGGAACATTCGTCGGCGTCGTTTTGCGAGAGACCTGATTTTAAACAGGCAAAAGCAACATTAGATAACACATAAAAAGCTTTGTTCTCTACCAGTACTTGGTTCGAGTACTGAATGTCTAGTCAGTGTGATCTTCTTTGTTTTCTCTCCAGTATACCAAGGGAACATACAGAGAGTGTCGCCTGTCCTTCAGTTTAACCACTGTTCTAGAGGTCCATGGACCTATTCCCGGTGGATCTTTTTCAGCTTTAATTGTTGTTTCCATTCTGTTGAAAGCCAGTCCACAAGGATTCCCCATCAAAAGAGATTATCAGCACAGAAGGGAGTAGAGAAAGTCTATTAAAAGTAATGTGGGGGTGTCTTCCGAATGCAGCATTTTGAAGGATTTCCGTCAAAAGCTTTCCTGCAGGAAGAATATTTACAGTAGCGATGGTAGCTTTTGTTACAGGGAACAGTTATGAATAATTGATGGACAGCAGACTGGGTATTGATATCCATATCAGGAGCCGGGTCGTCTGCCTGGCCTGTCAACTCACTAGACATGGCACCATTATTTCATTGTTCTTTGTGAAGTTCCTTATCACCCCCTGCCAGCAGACAGACACATTGAGCTACACCTCTACCACTGCCTCTCCTGCCTCTCTGTATGGGTTGAGTGGACTTTTCCATCAGTCCCCGCCTATCGACAGGCTGAAGTGTGAGAGAGACATCCAGGCCACTCTGGATCTTTTTGTCCTTTTAGACGGGCAGAACGCGTGATGGGCTGACAGAAGAAGTCAGTCTCTTGAGCTCTTTCAAAGGGCACTACCTTCTACGTGGCCATTTGCTTAGTGCCTCGTTGTCTGTTAAAGGCAGTTCACAGTCACAGCCGTTTATGTGGATGGGTGTTAAGTTTCAGCTAAGTGGGGCGAAACACGGTACGACTCAGAGAAACAGTCAGTCGAGATCTGGCGAAGCAGTCAGGCAATTCTGAAACATTTCACAGCTGGCTGGTTCAAATTGCGCTTGTGTCCCAAAGAAAAGAAACCTCAAGAAGTCATAAAGTTGAGTGAGACGTCCATCCTGAAGAGTTTCGGTGACACACAGAGGCGGACGCACAGCTGAACCGTGGACCTTGCAAATTGCTTCAGATTGATGCAAATGCCAAGCAACAGAATAATGTAAATAGAAACACAAGGTACGTGCCTGCTGATTCCACAACCAGACGAAAGGCTGCGGCTTGCAGTGGTGATGTCACCGTGAAACATCTGCCGAGGTTGAATGCTGAAATAGCACGTGGTCGGCTTGCCCGCTGACTTGCCGCAAAAACTATGATGCAGGCTTTTCTGCTTCTAAAAAAAGCCCATTCTCAATCTTCTGGTTGCTCTGTTTTATTTAGAATTCATTAATTAAAGCTTTATTCCAGCAAAGCTCATTTTTGAATCTGAGCTTGACAGTTTGTTTTGAAAATGGTTGGGAATAGTCCCAGGGTAACACAGTGCACAAAACTGTGTGCGGGCCATAAGCAATAAATTCATTCAACTATGCTAACAAATTTTGCAAATAATTTCTGACAATAAACTGTGCTACTATAGTCTGAACTCAGTTTGCTAATGCCAACCAACGCTTTTTATATTTCCCTGAGGCCATCTGAGGATGTGTACACAAAAGCTTATTTAAAGGAAAATGACTACTCAAAGACAACCATGAACATCATTATTTATTTACGGTTCCCTTTAAAAGAAATCAAAACGTTAAAATAATTATGGGAGGGCAATTTATAAATTCAATATTATAACCAAATAAAATTGCATTGTAAATTAATAATTGAGATTTGAACACTACAACACACAAAATGTAAAGCTTTGTGCAGCTTTATATATTACTAAAGGATAGATCAGTGACACACCTAGTAACATCAAGATGGACCACATGAGCATAAACAGAATGAAGTCCCTGAGTTAGGATTACTTTAGTTTCTGAGCACTCCACACTACATACTCCAAAATTAATTAAGCATCCTGATAGTGTTTCAAAGGAAATGGGATTTTTTCTTAGATTTTTCACACTGAGTTGATGACAAAAGGTGACCTTAAAGAGACCCTCCCCCATCACCCCCGTGGTCCTGCTTGGCACACACTGTCCAGTGGAGGACAGAATCATTCTCCCTGGGAATGGAAGCTGAGTTATCAATGTGAAGACAGTTATTTTACCCTAGAAGGCAATACACATTTAGCAATGAGAAGACTACGGACACAAACTGGAGGATTGCATCACAGTGTGAGTTAAGAATACTGTACAAATCATGAACCCTGTGTGATTTTGGAATTACAGTGAGATTTACAGCTACAATTTGCGATACAGGGTTACAGTGAGAATTTGGGATACATACCATTATTTGAGTTATTGTGCTAATTACCTCAGAGTAAATTAGGGAAACAGTGTGAATTAGTGTGTCTGAAAACAAGACAATCATTTTCAATTTCTGAATACTTAAACAAGACTTTTAAATTGTCACGAACAATTGTAGCAAAATTGTTCAAAAACAGTTAATCATCTACGTCATGCATAAACATTACTGTTTTGCAGCAGTTCACAGGAAAGGTTACGGCTGAAATGAGTCATGGATGAAGGACTAGGATCCTGTAAGCACAGGCTAGTTTATGGCTTGGAGGGTAATGCATCTTCATCTGTGGAGATAAGAGCTGCAGAGCAAGATAATCCTCTGGCATGCAAGATGCAATGAGAAGAAAACCCAGAATACTAACACATCACAGCAGCTTAAAAATACACCACCACCACCACCACCCCCACCCCCCCATTCACGATGAGTCTAAAACCAAAAAATGAGTCATCTAGGACCAAAGCTGGTAGAAGTACTGTCATTTTTCTCCGAAATGTATGCAAGGCATTCTTGGGAAGGTGTTGCAAAAACAAAGCAGAGCTGATTTCCATCTCTCGAAATGAGGCATTGTTCCAGTAAAACTATAAAAAGCTCAATACGCTTACTAACTGTTAAAGTGATACCTGATTGCTGTGTGGCTGTGCTAAAGACACGGGACTGTATGGACTGTTTTTAGAAATCTACCTTCTGTTTGTAGCATTTTCTATAGAACTCAATGTTACATTCACTCTGCTGCAAGGTACACAAGGAACTCCTTTTCCCAAACACAATTGAGGCATATAAATATTCTCACAGAAAAGCGATTGACAGTTCCTTTAAAGATGCCAGTCTAAAATGTACTTCTTTTTGCAGGATAAATGAGCTCCTGAAATGAACAGCTAGCTTGTGAATCAGCGATGCAAACTGAAAACAACAAGAGCATCTTTAGTGAAGACTTAGTTGTCTTCATTTCTTTGTTGTACTCATGCTGGACTGTAAATAGCCCGACATCTCCTCAGTTTTGCTAAGTTGTAGCTTATGCAGGAATTTATTTTTGAAAAAACTGAGCTGCTCCGTTCCATGATGAGTAATTGGCGGTTTGGGTAGCAGGGCAGAGGCAACTTACCAGCAAAAAAATGAATAAATAAAAAAACTGCCACTTATCTGTGGCGGTGGATACGTGGCCCCTCAAGAGTAGCTTTGTGTCCCTTTGTCAGAGTGTTTTCTCTGGGACTCTGGGATTTGACAAAATGCCCATAGTGATGAAAATACTACTCCTGCTTGTGGGTCCAGATTGTACATATTTTATGTGGGCTGAGCTGTTGGGAGGATAAGAGGCAATCTGTGCAACTCCGCCAGCTTCACGCATCTTCATCTGTCTGCCATTAACCCTTCAGGGAGAGAGAGTCTGATTAAGCATGGCCTGCAAAATGTCCTACTGCTGAGGGACAAATGCAAGGCAACACTATGGCCTTAGAAGAGCGATGTGTCGCTGAGGAGGAGCAGAGCAAGGTCATGACCTCCACAATCTAACTTGGACAATTAAGCAAAAATGATGCTTAGAGGGCAGGTTTGTCCTCTTTAAAACTTTCCCGAGCTCATTTATTAGCGCCACGGTGGTAACAGACCTATACACCGCAAGCCTCGCTGTAACTCTTCTTCAAGTGGCACATTAGCACTGCACCATTCGTCAGGCACTTTTATTTTCCACAATTAATTTAGCTTCCTGAAATCTAGCTGTGTTAAAAACCAGCCTAACTGGATCAGACTGTTAATGCAAAGGGATAGAGATGCCAAAACCAGGCACCAATCCAAAAAAGAGAGCGCAATAAAAAGTTAACTCTGCTGACTGCTGATCCAAGCCTGAGCGATGATGTCACTGGGCATGAGGGAGCTATTGGAAAAAAGGCCTGGCTATCATCAGCACTTCCCATGTAACCATAGAGACATGCACCGCCAATGAAAATGCAGGAAAAGCTTGTGTCACTCAAACTCGATGCACCCCATCAGCTCAAACTGGAAAGCACTGCAGCGAGATTGAACTCATTTCCATTCATTAAGTTTTTGATTCAGCTAAAACGACTCCCGTTCTCAGTTACAATGTGCAAAGCTCTAACATGCCCTGACACAATGCCTTTCAGCTTAGTTCATCGAGCTTTAAAATATATGGTGTCTTTTAATAACTGCTCATTGGAGCAGTCAGAAGTCCTCTTGAAAGGAGCTTTTCAGAGGCAGGAGTGTCAGAGGAGTGCTTCCCTTTTCTTCAGATGTGAAATCGATACCATAATCTTCACCGCAAAGAATGAGCCTGATTCCTCTTTGGTGACCCAGTTTTCGACAGAAATGTTAGTGAGTCGAGTGAGAACTGCCCCAGGCAGGAAGCTCTCTTGTCTGCCTGCACCTTGGGAGAAAATGGGTCTCATCAGGAAGCGAGAGACAAGGCCTTTGGTTGACTGTGCCTACGTTTAACGGCTGCCGGTGTAAATGATGATTAATACAAAACCTCTTTTGGTACCCAGTCAGTCACCTTGTTTTGGCCAGAGCTGATGACGGGCCTCTCAACTCAGTGCTGCCATGTGCTCTGGTCTTTGATTACCAGTCATTAGAGAGACCTGATTTGATTGGAGAACGAATCTCCTATGAAGCAAAGCGAGCCATGGGGATCTGGCATCTGTCGTGGCTCCTGATCCGGGGACACAGAATAGCTGACCTTCTCTGTCTTTTTCCAGATCCATTTGTTTATGGTGGAGCAGAATAACAGATGTGGCCTCAAAGTGGGGTGGCTGAACAGGGTAATAGACATTTATTTCCAGTGGCTGACTTCTGTTTTGTTTCCATGGGTTTAAAAAGGGTAAACGGGTGGCCAAGGTTTGTTGACCGCATTGTGCCAGTCAGGGCTTGGAAACAATGCTGCCTCACTGTAAGACCTTTATGGGCTTCATGGTCATCCAAACACTGCACACTAGCAGGAAATATGCAGATACAAGATATAATCCAAAGGTTATCATTCCGTCCTTTGTTTAGAGGCCCTAATGTTGAAGATATTGAGTCTCCAACCATACAAATTTGTAAAACTATAAATTACTTTAGAAAAAGGGCAAATCAAAACTGTAGGAAGTTAATAAACACCAACAACAACAATACCCTAATTTAGATAAAGACAGCAGACTTATTCAGCTTATATTTCAGCAAAGCAGCAGAGTTTGTTTTTCGCTGCTGGGGTCTCTCTAGAGGATAGAAGTAGAGTACCCCCTCATCATGAGTAGCCAGTGAGTGGGAACCCTCTTAGCTATGTCTCATTTTCCTCAGACCCTGGAGAACGTTACGCAAGAACCAGGAAGCATTCCGATGACCTGCTTACTGTGGTGAGTGCTAGGATGTTACGTAAGACAAACAAGGCATGAGTCACACAATCCAGCACCCCCAAATACTTGGGATCATAATGTGCAGTGTTACAGTGCTTCTCCCAAAGCTGACCCATTACACCGTGCACATTTTGTCACAAGCTACCACTAGTCACACAAGTCTGGAACAAAACTTTATTCTGATATCATTACTTTTTCAACAGCCATTCACTATTAACCAGTGTTACATAATTCTAATCAGGCAAGTTAGCGGGGCTCCTAAAAATCTTTGCTGCACTCACAAGACAGCCCTTTAATCTTTAATTAAGCACAATGTGCAGAGTTGATTCATCTGTTCTTAGGGTGAGCTATTTCCAGCTGATATCACCTGATCTAATGCTGCGAGGTTAGGGACAGAGAGTTCATTTAAAGGTAAAAATAGTTTTAGCTGTTCACAGGAATTTAAATGCAGAAGATATTTAAACTGGCTGTGCAAAGGCATGCAGACACAGAAAAGTTAACCATGTTCCACATTTCTGTATATAAAAATTTGTTTTGGTTCTAGTTTTATTTCTATTTGGTTCTTGTATTATTTCTAATGCTTAACATAAGTACACATATACGTACAGTATATCTACAAATGCATTTTGATTGCATATGTTCATTAGTTGAGTAATCCAAAATCTGACAGGGGAAAACAAGACATCCAGGATAATCTATTAATGTTTGGTAACCTGTTTCCATCTTCTGATCAGCAAGAATACCACGCATTTCAAAAAATGATTTCAGTAATGCTGTTTTTTGATTGCGATAACGTAACCGGTGATAATTAATTGGGTGTACCAGACCGTTCAGTATTTCACTTTAAATTTCCAGTCATAACAAGAGATGACAGACTTTAAGTTTAATTTTAAGAGTGACAACTGGCTTTACGAGATCACGGAACTTTTAATCTTTCAGTATTGCATCACTATTAGATACCACAGATGGTTTTGTGTTAATAAGAATGTAGAATGCAGCAACAAAAGGTCTGACTGGTAAGATTCATGACAACAGAATCGTCTATGGCAGCTGTTACCATGAGCCAGGGTTTACACTTTAGATGGAGATGTGCATGACTGAATTATAGCTTAAAGCACTTTGGATTTTGGACTTTTGGGGAATGGAAAAGTATGGAGAAGAGTACAGGCAGGCAGTGTGGGCTGGCTCTCGCCGTGCAGCTGTCAGTGTCTTTTAAGAACCCCTTTCATCTGTTCGACTGACAGAAACAGCCCCGTGCCAAGCAGCTACCCCTGCCAGACTCATTCAGTTCCAGACATGCGCTTTTAAAACTCATAAAGCCATCGTTCCACACACGCCAGGTTAAATAGTGTCACCCCCCCTTCCCCAAATGTGCAATTTATTGGGAGGGGGTCACTGTTAGGATGGTAATGGTGGAGTTGGCCTTCAGCAGGGCCTCAGATTTGATCTTGAGTAAGGAGGTAGAATGAACAAGAGTAACATTGTAGGGTTCTATACAAGTGAATGAGCAGGTAAACCATGGGAGCCATCATAGGAGCTGAGCCCCTCACCCAGCAAGTGAATCATCTAACATTCTTAGTTTAAGATCCAGCATATGACCTTTCCACCTGAACTGTTACCGCCAAGCAAAACGTCTATTTATTTTTTTTTGTAATAGATAAGCTCTCTGGAAAAGGTGCCAAAAAACTGATCACCGCTGTCATGGTTACACTGTCACTTACCTTCTTCCACTTTTTGAAAGACTGCTCAGGTGCCAAAGACATTCAGAGATTCCATATTTGATACGCCACTATTATTTATGCCAATATAATGAAACATACAGTATTTAACTAGTGATGTATCCAGAGTAACAAACATTGTTTCAAGAACAGCGGGGAAGTCATAACCTGTACAATAAATAAATATCACACCTGGCCATGCTCAATTCAATTTCTGACTTGTTATTTGTACAGCTCTAATCTTTATATATCTATCTGGATTCTAAATAGTTGGTGGAGTGACAAGCAAACACCGGCTGTTCGAAAAACTCAAAGGTCCCTGAAGCCTGTGTGTTTACAAATGGTTGAGCTGAGCAAAAACAAGCTCTTCCACTGAAATTAATTTGAAATCTGTGTACAGTGAAGTCAGGCTTTATACAGATGCTACATGAGACGACATAGCCTAAAGATACAGACAGACAGACAGACAGACAGACAGACAGACAGACAGACAGACAGACAGACATACAGATAGATAGATAGATAGATAGATAGATAGATAGATAGATAGATAGATAGATAGATAGATAGATACTTTATCAATCCCCAAAGGCTGAAGGATCCCCTTAGTACAGCACAACGTTCCAGCCTGGTCTGCGATAAAGAGGGTACGGCCCAAGGTAAAATGCCCGCTTCCTATCAGAATGAGATTTATGGCTCCAAAGGTCTGGATTGATGGAGCAGACCAGCGGGCAAGATGAATTAGTGTAGAACCAAAACAATAACCTTTTATGCTTGAAGGATGACAGATTTCCCAGGTTTTGGTTCTATTACTCAGAGGAGTGCTGAGTCAGACACAGGCCTCATTCTGCTCATTTTGCCCACTTTCTTTGGGGTCACCTTAAACAGGTGTTGAAATGTCTACCTGGCAAACAGGAAGTGAAGGAGAGAGAAAGAGAGAGAGAGAGCCCCCTTTGACAGGTTGTTCGGAGGACATGCAGTAGGGTCTTCATCTTCATCATTTCTGTAGCCTTCGTTTTCTATGCTGTCCCCTCTGCTGTGTGGACACGTGTAAGAGTGCTCTGAAAAGAACCAACACTGGGAGGATTTACCAAGCACCAGCTGGGATTATCAAGACATATTCTTCACCTAAACTCCATAATAATTTTTACAAAGTTGTAGAACACATGCTGTATGTCAATAACCTGCTGTATATAAGTTAGGGACAAAGGTCAAGGTGAGGCTCATCTCAATAATATAAAAAGCTAATGTTCTGATGAGATTATCTGGCCTCCCACCTGCCAGTCATTTCAGTGGGCCGTGGTTTTAGCCACGTTTCCTCCTCAGCTCTGCAAAGAGCGCTGAGGTTACCAGACAAGCCCTCTGGTGTCTTCATTGATTGAATGCAGTTATAATTGAAGCCCAGAGCACTAATCACTCACAGGAATAGTGCAGAATGACGTTTGTCTGGTTATGGCTGCTCATCTGAGGGGGCAGGTGGTCTTATAATATTGCCCCTATGAAATGAACATGGGGTGGGGTTGTGATTCTCTAATCTTCATCGTCAGTTCATCAATTTGCATTCCAGTTCTAAGTAACTGCCCATCTGAGCTGTTGGGTTCCTGAAAGCAGAACGCAGTGCTCCTCCACTATATCTGGAACAGATTAGCAGGTCCCTGATCAGCGGTATGATTAATGTTGTTTTGTACAGTAGAGGGACTAGACCAGACACAAGGTCCTTAGAGCATATGCGCAATTTGTGGAATCAGCCAACCATGATAGCTAAATACATATGATGCAGCTCAGGCACAGGAAATTTTGAAAGAGCTAGAAATAAGCTGAAAATATTAGGCCAAAATTTTTGGTGTGAGTTTGCTCATGTTACTAGATGGAGCCCATTTCTTTCATCAAGAGGCTCTTTTGCATCTGACATCATAGAAAGTCTGTACCATCACATCCCTGCAAATTGTGATTGTTTGGGAAATGTGGAGTAGGAACAGGTTGTTATTATGCACAGAAGACTTGCCGTCAGACAGATCAGCAGCAATGTGTTTTGAGATTTGTCCTTTCAGAACAGGAATACCTCAAGCCAGGAAATTAACATTAGTCTAAGCTTCAGATATCTCTATATCCCAACACCTACAGACCAAATCCTAATACATATTATCCTACACTCAGATACACAGGTAGTAGGAGGATATTTTAATAGACTTTAACAGCTACAATATTAATCTTCAAAGGTATGCTCTTAATAAAAATAATGTCACCTCACGTTGTGGCACCCGCATGCACGCATCTCAATTGGAATCCACCTTAATGAACACTGAATGCATTTGTGCATATATTATGTAACTTGAGCTTATGAGAAATGTTAAGCATTTTCAGACTTTCTGCATCATGAGGATAATGCCTTCAACTGAACTAACTACAGCCCTTAATCTTCTTAGAAAATATTTTCCCTGGAATCCCATATATGTAATTAATTTTAAAAATGTTTATTGGTGCTGCTAGCTTTTGGTTCTAGTACATGCCCAAAATAGCAAGAAGAGATGTAGGCCTCCTTGGGGGTTTCGTTCAGCCAGGAAGAGTTTATTTCTGTCCAAAATCCCAAGGCAGTCCGTCACGTCAACACCGAACACTCAGGTGACACATTTCACAAACACACCATTGACACCAATGGAAGGCTCACGTCTACGCACAGCATGCTGTTGAGTTAGAACGGAAAGGAGTCACACAGAGGGCATTAAATAGTAACCGCAGAATAGAAGCCGAGGAGTACCAAGCTTCCCCACACCTGAAAGTTCTTTCCATTACCCCTCGCCCACCCAGACACTAGACCACAGGAAGGCCTCACCTGAAAAGACCCCGGCAAAGCAAACAAAAAATATTTCCTCATGACTTATTTCTCCTGTAGTTCAGAGCTCAGCTCTCAGCAACAGTCTTCTTCTTCAAGGCAAAGTTTTTCAAACCTTTCTAGAAGTTTGCCCTTGTTTTAGACAATGATGTGAAACCCACATTTAAGGGAATAATACATTAGAGACTATATTTCACTAAATAAGGAGCTTGAATATGAAAAAAAATTCTTCAATATAGTCTATGTCTAGTATATAAATGTGAGTGTTTTGAAAAACACGATCTTCAAATATCCCATGAAGACAATGAAAGCCTTTAACAACTATCACATGATAACTTGACCTATATTAATTTGTGTATTTGATTTGTGTCAGAGCTACACCGCACAATTTGAGGTCTGTTATAACAGTTAATTGCTCTAGCCACTGTTTTACTAGCAAAGTCGTTAAATGCTATGTTGGTCTGATCCCAATGGAGGTTGGTGTCAAGACGAATAAAACCAAAAAATAAAAACACAGCAATGGTTTGTCCTGGGTAATTACATGTAAACAGAATGTGTCTTTAGACAGCCTTTTGTCCAAAATACTGAGCAACTTGTGCAATTACACTACTGTAAAAAAAACCTCACAGTCCCACGTGGTTTTGATATACGTGAAAATATGATATTCATCTTCAGCAGTGATGGTGAATCTAGTGATTGCTACAAGCCAAAGTTGTGCAAAGCAAAACATTGAGATTTACATTAAAAATAAGTGATCACTGGTCTGATAGTTACAGGGAACTAATGACATGGGAAATCTGAGCAGGCCAGTGAAACCGTTTTTCCACTGTGGTACATCTACAAGTGATAGACAGAGAGCAATGTTATTCTCCAGTACCATACTGTGGAAGGCGCCTTTGCCAGCAACTCCTACTCTGTCTGTTTTGGCAAATCTGAACAGGTCACATGCTTCAAGATCAGAAATAAACAGAGTGTAACGAGTGGAATTTAGGTTTGCTGTTTCCTCACTGCATCTCAAATTAGTGCTCAGTTGTTAGTGGTCCTGAGTATTTGGTCAGAAGGATTGTTACAATGCTCAAAACAGTTAAGATGGTACTACCATAATCGCTGCAAGAGTATCAGTTATCATGCTGTATGTGTTTTGGGTACAAAACAATCCACTTCAGCATTTCCCATACACACAAGATTTTCATATAAGAAAGACTTTTTCCACATTTGTTTGATGTAGTGACAGTTTACCCAAAGTTTCCCCACTTCAGCATTCTCGGACAGCCCCGCCCACATTAGCAAAAAGTCATGTGATTGCCATCTGTACTAGCATCTCTGGAGGGAGGGCCATTAACCACTGATCATGAGAGCTCAGAGTGAAAGATGACTACCTCCATGAAAGTTGAATGGCCACCCCAGTGCTGGGTGCCCATTACTGCCTCACCTTGCCAAGTCTGACTGATTTACAAACTCTCGTGGTTGGTCAAGCCCGAGGGGCAGGCTTTTCTTATATGCTTTCCTGGGTGACTAGCATGCCTGTCACCTTGGAAAGACAAACATGCAGTAATGACATCAGGGTTCAGATGTAACCAAAAATCTAAAAGTAAAGACCGGTAAAGAAATCCACTTCCACAGGTTTTGGCGTGATATAATATTGCTCTGTGCCACAGGTGGTAGTGCTGGCTTTCCATTAACTCCTGCCTAGTGTAGAAGCAGCTGGGCCTTTTCCTCAGTTTACTCTGCCGAGCCAAGTGATATTTTGGCCCTATCTGGGATTTGCACAGCTGGTTCATCAAATGAATTACTCTAGCAGTATTTGTGCACTATAAATGATAGCTAGATAGATAGATAGATAGATAGATAGATAGATTATCAATCCTGAAGGAAATTAAAGAATAGAAATTCAATATGCAGATATTTATGGGCAAATGGAGATTTTTTTCTGTTGCAATGACTGAGATCATTCTGGAAGAGCTTGCACATTCAAATATAATGAATGTGTTTGTACAGTTTTAAACTGTTATCTTAATCTAAGAGTTCTCAACTAAAATGGGGTCATGCTGGTCATGCTCCCTGGATGCACTCAGAGTAAAAAATGCAGGTATTTAGGATTTTCACTCAAATTCAAGGCAGACTTAAGTTGGAACCAAAATTTCCTTGTTTGTATCACAGTATATATTATTTTATTAAGCCAAGAAAGCAATATTGCCATTTATTCTGGATCACGTTCTTTTATTAAATCCGTATGTCTGGGACCTCTATCATCAGCCTGCACATTTTATGAAGCATTTTTGAAAATACATTTTTTTTTCCTGTCCACTGGGTTTTAGTACCTACCATTTAAAATATTTAAAATAAAATTTAGGCAGTGGAGCAGTGCCCCAGTAGTCCTTACAAATTCAACTTGAAATCAAGAGATTGGTTAATCTCAAAATACGATATCTCAAGATACTTCTGTTGATAAAAAGTCAGCGGATCAATGATAGGTTTACTTTATATTGGTTGCAGAGCAGCTACTGTTTCTAAGCCAGGCCAATTGTAGCAAACAGTAAACAGTTTTGAATTATACTTGGGAATTTTCTCCATACTGGCAAACTTTTAACATTCTACAAAAATGATTCCCTGCCTTAAACAACACGCTTTAAAAAATAAACCATGGGAGGCACAGATCCTTGAGCAATTTGCCTTTGGCGTCCTGACAGACCGTAAACGTAATATTAATAGAAGTGTTTGGCTGCTGTAATGTTAAGATCTTTTGTTATAAAGTTTAAAGCGTTAGGAGGAGTATTTAATTGCTTGTGTATTTCGCAAGTCTTGTGTTTCCTTCTGGCCTGTTAAGATTTGTTATGCAGACATTTCTATTTATTATTGGCTCATAAATAAAACCCAATTATAAGGAGTATATATATAAAATATATTTTCCAGTGGTCTAAGCAAATTATCAGTACTTTTAGGCTTTCTGCGATAAACATCCATTAGTTCAGGTAAAAAAGGTTTGAAAAAGAAATTAAACAGGCAGTGAAAGCCTTGCAGTATGATTTGGCCAGGAAGGTAAAGCCGTCTCCACCCAGGTCTTGATGTGGCTCTGCCATGCATTTTAACCCTTTGGGACCCACGAACACATAAGCAGGCTGTGCTTTGTTTTGGGGACTTGCAGACCAATCACAGTGACAGGGAGTACTGACACAGAGAGACTACAGAGTTGGGAGGGTCACATGGCTTACAGCCCTCTCCATGGTCCACAGTGACATTTTTAGGGCTGTTGCCCCCTCAGATTAAAATATAGCTGGCCATAATTCTCTCTATTCCATGACAACATTCTCAGTGCTGTTGCCCTCTCAGGGTAGACAATGGTTGTCCGTACTTCTCACCATGAGACAACAACTTGCATTTTAACCACTGGGCTAAATTAGAGCCTTTCTGAGTTACTATCTCCTGACTCAGCCTATGATAAACTCCATATGACTCCTGGTCATTTCACTAGCTGCGAACAACATCCTCCATAGGAAACAGACATAAATTGTGCCCTGATTTAGAGACAAAGGCTGGCCACATTCTCATCCACTGGTATCTGACCCACTTTACGACAGACAACTGGGGGTAATTACCATGATTGGTGAGAAAAATATCCCTAATGGTTGTAACTCAGCATGCTGGAAACAGACATATAATTGAACTAGAGTCTTAAAAGTTCTGCATACTTAACAAAGAACTTTAATTTTATTTGATGATAAATCAAAACAAATTTTTAATATTATTAGATCATGCTGGGTTACATTACACTACCATTACACTCACACTAATCACAGTCCTTAAAGATATGCTGTTGGATTTGGATTGCCATGTCAAAAGCAGGACATACAAGTGCTGAGTTACACAAATGCATATGGGATGTGGTCGTTGGGTGTTTTCAGAGCCAGGTGACACCCGTAACATCTCATTACAGTGGAAAAGCTGAATCAAAGCTATAATTTGCATTAGGATACATAGGCTTGTATCTCTCGATCTCTGTAAAAGGGTCAAGCTGTAACATACACAACAAATCTGCTGAATTAACACTCAAATCTTAAAAAAACAGTGGAAGCATAGCAAATCTTTAGCTTTGGGCAGCACACGCATGTAAGGATCAACGTGAACGTACTGTGTTCATCCAAGGAGAGCCGCAAACTCATCCCACTTCATATTCTAGTAGCAGAGTCTTAAAATGTGAGCCGTATTAGAAGCACGTCTTTTCTTTTAATGTCACTGGGAACTCAAAGCCACATGGGAGACTCCAAAAATCAGTGAGAATGCAGAGCTGTTCATTCCGGATGAGTGAATCCCTCTTAAACCAAACTGATTTTTTTTGTAAGTGAAAGAGCTACAGGGAGAACAATTTCATCAAAACAATATCTTCAAAAGAAATTGGCTGTATATTTACCATTTTAACTTGGATCTCTTGTAGGTTTTAAATTGTTTTCACATTCAAACCAGCATCTCAGTTTTGAAGCGAAATGTTACAACAGAAGTACAGAAACATTATTATATTGAAATTTACCAAATATAATTCAGAATTTAGAATAGAATTTTCTGAGGAGTTATGATGCTAACCACACCTGAGTCAAACTCACCACACCTGAATTGAACTTTGCTAACAAATAAAAATGTGATCAGGTACAGGCAGTGTGGTGAGAAGAGGGACAAACACATGCCACTATTGTAGTGGTGATTGAAACATTTGTGTGACCTCCAGTGTGTAACAAGGACTTGCTGTCTCGTTAATAGATGTTACTGAAAGGGACAACATTTACACTGGATCATTACAAACTGCAAATTCCTCCACCCTCTTGTACACTGCAGGCCTTGATGCCTGGGTTGCCTGCTGTAAGCTCCTCGTAGGATGTGGATGCTCTTTGGATGGGATTTGCTTTGACCCACATTTTGGGCTCGGTGCTCATTTTTTCCAGCAGACTTGTTTTTCTTTCCCAGGATGATAAAAGTGGATCTTGGCTTTATCGTCATTGCCCAGATGAGCACTAAAGGCTTCACGGAAAATGTCAGTTTCTTGAAAGCCTTCGCCGCTGTCTAGTGCTTTCGGCAGATTTGTCATGCCTCTGCTGTAATACAGCTTGTGTCTGTTAGTATACTTGGAGCCTGGCCTGATTGGATCCTGGCCGGTCAAGTCTCACACAGCTTTTCTGGCCGAGTCCGGGAGCAGGAGTCTCAGCAATGGTCCATGTTGTTGGGGATCGATGAATCTGCTGCGGCAGAAAGGCGATACATCCCGTGTTCTGATTTTTCAACCCTGGATTATGAGGTGAGAAGCCAGTCAGTGTCTTGCAGGTCAGCTTTCCTGCTTCGCCTTCACACACCATTTTAATGGAAATGTCACAAATGACACCAACCGTGTCATCCTTTCCTGGCACCGGGCCAAAGGTTAAACATCCTCCAAGGAGCCTTACTGACGGTGACATTAACATGATTGTATGCTCCCAGTCCTACACTTTAGAGACAAATTTAAAATGCTAATTTCTTTTTTGACCTTCAAGACTAAAACTCTTTATTTTATGTTGAGCCTGAAAAGACTTGTCAGGAACTACCATGAGGCTCACACTGCTATTTCTGAGACTTTTGGATCCAGTCCCTGAACACCGGTCCATCTCCCAGTGGTACGGACACAGTTAACAAGCCAGGAATAGACACAAAAGCAACACAAACAATTCCATCAATGAAAGGGAGAGAGTTTTTGAAAGTGACAAATCAGTCCTGCCACCCCTCCCAGGTCCTGTGGCATTTGAGACACTGGACCATGACTGTGACCGCCGGGGACTGCTGAGAAAGTGTGCCCCCACACCCCCCACCAAATTATTCATGGGACTAACATTTGGATGAAAGGCAGAGCAGTGGCCTCAGTTTCTCATACCCCTTTTCATGTTGACACGGGGGGGGGGGGTTCCCTTTAATTGGCAATAACTCCAATTGGATGTGGGCTGAGAGGGCATTCATCCAGGTCATCTCTGGGGTCAGGGAAACAGGAATCAATTTGTAAAAGCTGACCAACACAAATGAAGACTCACTGACATGAAATAATGGACCTTCAGGCATTTGGGCCCTGAGTTTGTCCTAACAGAGGTCATTTTTAAACGTCGTCACGTTAACGTTTGTTTGGACCATGAGCTTCAGTCGATGAGTCTGATCTGGTCAGGTAGAGATGCTGTTGACATCCCTCCCTGCATCATAGAATGTAAACAGAAGTACGTCAAACCCATTTGTGTCTCTATACACTCCCTAGAAGAGGAAACGCTGAGCACCCGCTTTCGATTAGTAGTCACCGCAGGGACTTCAGAGGAGCGTCATCCTAGAAATACAGCATTGTACTCTCCTATCCAGAAAGTTCACAGAAATAGCAAGCCATGCTCTAACATACTCAGGAATGCAATGTTACGTATATCTTCACCTCCCTTGGCCAAAGCAGCCAAGAGCAAACACAACCCTGGACCTGAAGCACTATTTCTTTCTCGAGGTCCATATGGCACCAGCCTGTCCTGTATCAGCACCCTGTTGAGAAGCCTGTCATTTCCAGAGGACTCACAAGAGCCAGTTCCACTTGATGGGAGCGTGGACCTCAGCATCTTGCTGGGCTCTTTGTTGTTCTGCTCGTGAAACATTTAAAGCAGAGTTCAAAGCAACTGAAAAGCTTTATTTTTTACAAAAATTTGAAAAAAACCCCAGCTCATTTTCCTTTAACTTTTCTTACATATCTCTTATATGGTCTGTACATGAACACAACCTTTACTTTTCCTGGACATTTTATATGACCATCTTAACAGATCAGACGGAGCGATTCTCAGCCAACAGAAGTGAGGGCACTGGTGTGAAGGCTGTTCCCAGGGGTGTGCTTTCTTGGGCAGTTATCACTTGTCCCTTTGCCTCCAGTGGGGCATGCTGGCAGGCTGCAGGTCCATCTCTCCGTGGGCGAAGGTGCAGCTCTTGGCCTCCAGAGGGCAGCCTTGCGGGTGATGGTTATGAAACCAGCATGGTCGGGTCTTCCGTGCCTCTGTAGCTGTCTGCCTGCTTCCTGGTCTGGATTTTGACCTCCGTACTCCAGCTGGCTCCCTCCAGTCACGCATGGTCACCCTGCTGTTCTCCACTGAAAGCAAAACCCTGGCATTAACACTGTCAATCCACAGGCCCAATGGCCTTCTGTCCTATAGTAGAACATTGTATTATAATACAATTATTCAGTACTAAAACATTCTATCTATCACAAAAAAAGCAATATATTAAAATATAACGCCTGTGCAAATGGTGACACCGACCTTTCACTCAAAGACAGAGTGCACAGGTTACACAAATTTCCAAGCGTACCAGGCCCAAAGGCAAACACCATGATGGCACGAATGGCAAGACATCTACACACACTAGTGTGGCACTGTGATGAGCCAGCTTATAGCTTCACGAAGGCACAGCGGGCTCCATCTCGGCAGCACGAGGGAGAGAGCAGCTGTTAGCAAGTCGGCCAAGTGCGAAGACAAACAAAAAACCGTCTCTATCACATTCACAGCCTTACATCACAGTGTGCAGTGCTACGGACAGCACGAGGAAATCCATCCCTATTTCAGGAGGATAAAAATACATACAGGCCATTAGGTCTCAGTAAACGAGGCATGTTTTGAATTTGCACACAAACAAATATGAAGCAGTCTTCAATATCAATTCATTCATCAGCCAAAACGGTTGCCCGCAATCTGCCCATCTTCCCCAAGTGGAATGCACGTTACAACCATTTTAGCCAATCAGAGTGCACATGTTTCATGAACAGAGGCAACACATGGGATCAATCCTGTACCTTTAAAAACTTGGTGATTATTCTTCAAGAGAGTCTGCAGCCCTCCACATTCCTTCTTCAGAATATGGAGAGTGTCATGGTCCAAGAGCTCAGCCACCTCCCTGAGGGTCAGGCTTCCTGCAGGCGACAGAATGGGGCGGTAACACGGAACAAGCTGCCTCACGCAAATGCTACTTACTATGATCGCACAGTGAGAACTCACAGGAACCTCATTTCTCAGCAAGCCTTTGCAGAGTCCCTCAGTCTCTCAAAGCTACATCCCTCACCCACGAAGATCTTACACACATATATTATTTCGCTGCATGATATCACCCAGGTTGACATTTTTAATGTTTGCCTGACTTTGGTTTTTGAATCTCAAATGGACCTTTCATATATATTTTTTTTTTCTTCACAGTTTTGAGATAAAATTAAATTCCTTTCACAGTTAATTACCACATTGGACGGGCAAACTCGGTTATCTGGAAATCCAATTCAGACCTTCTGAAGGTCTCCCCTGCCAAAGCTTGCTGTCTATCCCCAAGGAGCTTGTGTTAGCAGGCGCTCGGTCATGAGGAGGACGGTTTCCACCACCCCACATGACAGCACGCAGAGCTGCCCTGCACTCAAGCTACAGTGGTGGGAAATTAATTACTGCTTCAAATGTCTATTTTTGACAAGGCGTCTTCTCACCGAATCAGCAGAGGCTCTGCACTTTAGTTTGATTTCTGTGATCGATAGCGTATTCAATTGTAGGAAGCGCCCTGACAAATGTGATATCTGCATTTACGGAAAAAGACGGGCCATTAGCCATGGCTCGCATCTGGGACTTGCACTCCCAAATTTTCCACTGTCCATCTGTGTGACAGAACTAAGGGGGGAAACCGAACAATGCAAGAGTACCATTGAAATTGGCATTACTGAGAAAAAAAAAATAATGTGACCTGCCTCCTCGTTACAGAGGACTGTCACAGCTCTAAAAAAAGGAAGTTAACAGAATGAAATGAGAATTCCAGACTGTTTGAAGGCGGTGGATTGAAGGAGACGACATGCTACTCAATCTGTGCCGACATGTGACCCGCGCCCATCCCACAGCACTGATGAAGTCCACCCGCCTCCCCAAATTCTGGCCCCAGTCCGCCAGGCCATTCCTCCTCCATCTGATCACACTGACCTGGAGCCGGTAGGAACACTCGGACCCTGGACACATTACCGTAGTGACGGGACCTGGCATTCGCAAGGCCAGATGCATTGGTTGAGTCATTTCATCTGACATGGGGCTAACGCCCCCACAATCATAGATGCCCCCCCACCTCATCAAAGCTCATTCAACACGAGTCTAAAATGCCTTCCTTAAAAGGCATCTTGTGCTTGCCAGGCAAACTCTCACACATAGCTATGGTGTGGGACACCCCTTGGGTATGGTTGTGACATAAAGTTTGTTGTGATTTAGACTTAGATCTAATCTGCTGGGCAGGACTTAACATGGTGAAAATGTTTTACAAGGTGGTTGTAAATGAACATCCTTATGAAGTTTAGCTGGTCTTTCAAAGTTAGATCTATCGATTTTAACATAATTTAGCACAGTAGGAACAATGCTTTAGTATATGCTGATTCACACACAGGCCAGTGCACTCCTACAGTACAACGTGTCCCTCACGCTATTCCCATCGACATACCAATCCATTACCTCACCACAAGTCCAATGACACCGGCTGGAGCAAACTCGATTCGCCCAACTTTCAAAGACAACGGCCGGCTGACTGGCTAACAGATGCAGGGGAAGATCACATTGCAGAAAAATTCGATCAAGTTTAATCCTGATTTAGCCTGCCAGACACCCTGCACAACACCTGTTAAATGTAACAGCAGATGTCATTTTGGCAAACAGCACAATAAGAAAAATTAACAACACTAAGTCCCATACAGAAAGGTTTAGAGCCCAACAGCTCAAACAACAACACCCCCTAGAATCAAAGGGTCACTTCCACAGGCATCTAAAAGAGGGATTAGCCCATTTGACTCCTTCTCTTATATTCTCCCAGGCTCAGTGCTAATGTGTGCTTAACAACACTTATGAGAAAAAGCGCTCAAGTGGACCCAGAGGCGGCAATGAGTAGAAGAAAGCCAAAATCCTAAGTGACATTCAGGAAGCTCCCAAGTGCTCCCACGTGATATGAAATAACGGAAAATGTGACGGGGGCTATGAGAAAGACAGCCAGCCCGAGAATATGGATCCCAGGAGACCTGGTATCCTGCAGTGCTGTTTAACGCAAGTTAGTCCATGTTTACTGCTGCAAATGTACAATAAAACGTGCGTCATTCTCTAGTTTTGATGTCTTTCAGGAACTGACGTCCACTCTTCTTCACTGACCCCTCCAACTGACCTGAGGAGGCTCTAAACCAGCTAAAGGTGTAGCTGCCATGAAATAGCTGTGTTGTCATGTAGCAGACGGTCACCATGCTACCTCTGTTCACACAGCCTTTAAAGGAACATTTCTGAGACATGAAAACATGGGTCTCCATGCATAATGCATAATGCAGTGCATAATTTATACAGCCATCTATATCCAGCATGTCATGGAGGGCTAGTTCCATTTCTAGCTAGCAGACAGACTGCATTTATATTGGAGAATGTCTGCCCTCATAAACTGGTGTGACATGGCAAAATGGCCAGACACAAATTCAATAAAGCGTTGAGGATGTCAACCTACAATCAACTTCCACTCAATGATGTGATTAAGGAAACTGGCTTGGATCCAAAAGGTTGAAGGTTCAAGCAGGTATCCATCCATAGATCCACCTACTGATCCTTTTCGGGTTCAATAAGCCAGAAGGTTGGCCAACATGGTTGGGTTTTAAGGTTCTGAGCATTGAGAGCGAGGGGTTAGTGTGCTTCTGGAGTGTATAGCATTCTGTATGTCTATTGTGGATTTAAAATGTCCAGTGGGTGGAGCATCAGTACCCCCAGCCTCTGCCGGTTTCTACATCTTCTCTTCTCCCATCTTCTGGCCCCCCCCATACTTTTTCCTTTTCTCCTAACATGGTGTAACACTGACTTATGTGATGATCGTTTATGTTCCCTTGTTTTAGATCAACTTGTAATGTTGCTAAATGTTCATTTTGGCTACCTATTTTGGGAAGGCTGCTATATATAACTAGAGCAAACTGAATCATTTTCCTAAATGGGACACCAGCAGAAGGATGGCAATCATTTTACTCTGTTTATACCATGAGAAACATGACGGCCAGTGTCTGTCTCACCTCCCGGGTTCCACGTGTTTCCCTCGCCTCCTTCCACGGAGGTCAAGGCCAGCAGTGCTAACGCCACCTGCAAGACCACACGTTCAACCAGGTCCCGTGGGAGGCTGGCACAGTTCCTGACAGCTTGTGTAGGTTGCCTGGGCTGGAAGCCCTGCCCCCAGCCTGTTCCTTCTCCATGCTCCCCCAGACCAGACTGGTCCAGGGCCTCGCTGGCTGAGACCCCCACCCTGCTGCTGATGAATCGCGACCTCAGAGCCTCCACCTGGTCCTCATTATGTTGTTCATAGTTCCTGGTTCTCCCAATGAGACACACCTGATGGAGTAACAAAAGACTTACACTCTCTTGCAGAGGCATTCATGCCCTTTTGACTTTACCACATTCTGAAATTTTAGCACCAGGAATTAAAACGGATTTAACTGGGATTTTTAAACCATTGGATTTACATAATATACTTCACAGTTCAAATGTGCAAGAGAACACAAATGATGATTAAACAAATAAGCAAATATTTGTCGACTGCATTATGCATTCACCCTCACCCCCCACACACCAAGCCAATACTTTGTCTACAGGTCAGGCTGGATAGGTGCTGTTGGTGAAACGTCAAGTCATATCAACTTTTGCTACAGATTCTCAACCGGACTGAGTCTTGGTCTTTCACTGGAACCTTCTAAGACATTCAGGTTCTTCATCTTAACCTGCTCCAGTGTAGCTATGCCTGTGTCTTTAAGGCCATTGCCTGCTGTAAGATGAATCTTAACCCCAGTCTCAGGTGTGTGGCAGACAAGTACATTCTCCTCTAGGATTGCCCTGAATTTGGCTCAATCCATCTTGCCCTCAACCCTGACCAGTATTCTAATCTCTGCTGATGAATAGCATCCCCACAACATGGTGCTGCTACTGCCACTCTTCACCGTAGTGATAGTGTTTCAAAGGGTTGTCTTTCAAATAGCCTTTTTCAGCAACTGTTTTCTTCTCAGCACTCTTCCACAAAACCCAGCTTTGTAGAGCATCCATATCAAAACTGTCCTTAGGATGGGTTCTTTCATCTCAGACATGGACCTTACCAACTCTTTCAGAGTTACCATTGGCATCTTGGTTGCTTCTCTGACTAATGCTCCCCTTATTCAATCACTGACTTTTGCCTTCATCACAGCCTTCTCTCGATAGAGTTGTGCTTCTGCCATATTCTGTACAGTTTATCAATAACAATAAATATACTTCATAGACCAACCCTGATAGGTGCTTTTTGATAGCTACTTTCTTTTCATAATGCTGTTTGATTAGATATTTTTTTCTAACATCCTTTTCTAAGAAACTTCTAGAAACAGGTGAATTTATTTTGAGTCTGTGTGACACTTTAATTGCACACAGATTGATTCTATTCATCTAATTATGTGACTTCTGAAGGCAACCGGTTGCTCCAGAGCCTATTTATGGGGCTTACATTAAAGCAAGTGAATCAAGACTTTTCAGTTATTGCATTTACAAATATTTTTTAAATCTACAGTATGTAGATTTTTTCCACTTTGAAATTATGGACTACTTTGTATAGATCCATGACATAAAATTCATTTTAATTACAGGCTGTTACACTGCAAAACATGGAAAAGTTCAAGGGGGTGAATAATTAGCACAAGTTACACTACTGCCAAAAACTTCCAAATTCCACATTAACCTTGATTTGATAAAGCATATCATCATGTTTCTTCTTTTTGCCCCATGGTTTGAGATCTTCCATGTTAACCCCATGTGCCAAATGAAGGCGTGTCACGGGCAGGAAATGGCCTCTCCAGCACATCCTGTGCTGTTCAAAGCGGCTTTTCAAATGTTGGAGTAGTGTGTGCAAGTACAGATGGTCCCCGGCTTGTGACCCCGCAAATTGCGACCATTCAGACTTACGATGAATTTTCCGTAAGCTTCTACGAATAAGTCGTAAAAGAAAAAAAAACATATGATGGCAGCTCTGGTCACTTTTTCCACTACCGTCCATCGGTTTTCAAAACCGCTTAATCCGATTTGGGGTTCCTTGAAGCCTATCCCAGGTAACCTTTGGGCAAAAGGCGGAGGACACCCTAGAGGGTGTACCAACCTATCGTAGGGTACAGACCCACACTCACAAACCATGAACAATTTAGCCAAACCAATTAGTCTACAACACATGCCTTTGGACTGCAGGAGGAAACCGGAGTAGCAGAGGAAATCTGTGAAGCACAGGGAGAACATGCAAAGTCCACACACAGAGCCGGGGTTCGAGCCCCCAAGCCTGGAGGTGCAAGGTGACAGCGCTAACAACTGAGCCACCGTATTTCCACTACTGCTTACTTTAAAATGATAAAGTATCAATGCATTATTCCGTACAAATTATATATATATATATATATATGTACCCCATTACCTATACGGCTTTCAACTTACGAACGGTTGGGCGGAACTTCATAAGTCAAGGACTGTTTGTATAAGCAGATATACAAATACTTGTATGTGGTAAAGAATAAAAAATAGATGCATTTTTAACAAACAGTATTGGATGCATTTTTAGTTTGACTGAACTGTTTTTGATTGATAAATGAGCCCTTAAGCAGAAATACTAAAACTGAGTACTCTGCAGAGTTAGAAGAATGGGATTAGAGATTATACGTAAACTCAAGGAAAGATCATTGCATAGCAAACTTTTTTTTTCTGGAATGGAACCATTCAAGTACAGCCTTCATGGACGAAGACGCAATACACAAACCACCACACGAGATGCCTTACTTAAAGGTATACATTCCATTCATGATGCAGTTCACTACGGTGCCCAACAGGGCGGAGACTCTTATAAGCTACCCACAAACACCCTTGGGTGGAAAGATACTGTAAAACTCATGGGTCCAAGGAATCCGCTTACTAGTTGTTGACAAAGTGCCCTCTTACCCGCTTTGTAGAGGGGATCCTCAGACAGTCCTCCTCTACCTTGAACCCACTCACGGAGCCAACCTCAGCAACAAAGTCAATGTACTCCCTGTACTGGGACACCTTGCACCGGCGTCGCTGGTACTTCCCATTGAAGTCGAAGAAGCAGCAGGGAAGGACAAAGAACCGGCAGGTGTAAGAAGACCTATGGGATAGGACCAGTTTGCAACACCACATTCAGAATGCTGGACACGATAAACTTTGTACAAATGTTTTGAGTTGAAGAAATTAGTCATAGGGTATGTTAATGTAAGGCTTCACTGCTACCAAACAAGCCATGCCACATCTCAGTTTAACGTCTGCACTCAACAGCACCACCTAGTGTCACAGGTCTGTGAGTGAAGGGCGTGGGGGGGAATAAACCAAGAAATCGACGAGCGGCTGCAGAGAAGCAACAGAAATGCATCCTCTGATTACACGCCTGGAAGATATGACAGGTATCCATGGAGTCAGCTCGTCCGAGTGGTTGCCAATCAGCCAGTCGGCGTCGGGAAACAGGAAGCTGTCACTTGGAGTTATTGTGGTTTCCTTTAATAGAAGCAGAGAAGACAGGGTCACTGGTGGCTTTTAGCCCCAGACTGCAGACGCCATGGCATGCTGCATTATTTACAACACAATGGACCTGCCATAACAGAGCCCATTGTTACAATGATTATACTTCTCCTGAGATCTGGGGCTTAATTTTTTTTTCCCTAATACTACACAAATCAATTACCTGTTTGCCATTTCCAAACACAACATATGAGAGGTAAGAAAACAGACTAAAGGAGATCTAGTGATCCAAACTGAATTTGAGTTTGTGTCCCTTCACATCAACCTTGTGTGTTACCTGCACACAATAAACTGCCTTAAAATATAAGAAGCTTTGAATAAAATTAGGACTGGCTGGAGTTCCCTAACCTTGCATCTTGTGCTGCCAGGAATAGGCTGCAGGACCACCCATGACCCTGACCAGGATAAATGATTAGAAGATGGATGGATGGTGGATGGATGGATGGGTGGATGGATGGATGAAATGGCTCAATTACAATTGCACGTTGGCCCATTTTAGCATTTATATCAACACAGGGAAGTTCATGGTAAACGTCCATTTCTCTGATAAAGAATAGCTAAGGTCCACTACAGTAGGAAGATCCTGACTGCTCCTGTTCAACCCAAAGATTAAATAATGGATGAACAGGAACCTTAGGTGGTTGGCTGACAATGACAGATTTGAGCAGCATTGACAGTTAGATGGATGAAACAAGTCACCCCAAGTGACTTTACAAAGAAACACACTGTTACCTGCTTTGTGGAGCGTTTTTTCTTTTTTAAACAGCGTATCTTTGTATATGTTAGCAGAGTTCTACCATAAGAATTTTGGTGAATGGCTAACCATGTGTGAACAGTATAACTGTCAATTAAGACTTTGCTGATTGTTAGTTGAGGATACTCCCACCCGCCATGGGTTTTGAAGCCTCATATAGCGGCAGAATTGATCAGTTAGTTCTGGATACTCCCACCCACCACAAGTTTTGAAGCCTCATTTGTCCCATCACTATGGCGTGGTCAGGCTAAATCCTTACCTCCAGATGTGTCTGAGGACCATACATATCCCAGGTTTTTCTCCTCCGGATGTCAAGCCCCCTCCCAGGATGCTGGATCACAAAACCCAGACAACAAGACCATTACATCAGAGGTCCTGTGACTGTAAACATGGTCGTCACAAGCAGTGCCAAGATGGTCTGCACCATTCCTCTTAATTAGCACCTGCACTGTGCAACAGTGTGGATGGGCAAATGACCTTCACCAAACACAGGTAGATAAGGGCATTTCCAGTGAGGCCTTGGAATCCCCCACTGTGAGTCCAGCTTAGTGGCGACAGAAAATTAAAGTCCACATAAAGCAAGGTCTCGCCTCAAGTTTCACCCATGGATTTCTTGATTAAGTCTGTACCATGAAGTGACATACTGGTTAGGCTGCAGGCTGATGCCCAATTTAAAAAATGAAAACATACCCCCTCGCTACTCAGTATGTGAACCAGAAGTCCATTGCCACACCCAAGGTCCACAAAGGACTGTTTAGATGTCAGTCCCCTATCAGCCGACTCCTCTTCCCACAGGACCTGGCAGGAAACAGACACCTGATGAAAAGTTCCCTACCACACCTGTCTGCTTTGCTTTTTATCTGGGACAGACTGCCGCAATGTTCACTGACTCCTTGGTTGTGGGAACACGCCTGCTTAGCGCTGATGCCAGTGCAGGACAAAGAGGACTAAGAAAGAGATGAGACGCTGCTAATTAACATGCTCCCTCCATGTCCTTCCACTTTCACCCCAGTGAAACAGATTAATAACCTTCACTGGCTGCCACTTGATGACTTGCACAGAAATGTAGGCTGCGAAATGAGAAGCATACATGATAATCCCCTCCATTAAAATACATACAAAAATAAATGCATTTTGAAGAACAAAATCGTAAGCAGGTAAACTGACTCTACTGGTTTGTCGACAACCCATTGCCTTGTACTATGAAACACTTGGTAAGCCAGATTACTGTGCTTATCACTGATGAGTTTAACCCCTTTTCCACTGATCAGTTTACTGGTTACCATCAATGAAAAGCAGGCAGAGACTGACAATAGACCCAAAGTATCTGCTGAAGCCTCAAGCCTCCCATTCCTAGATTCCTACACATAGTTTTGTATTGGAAGAACTACCTATGACCAAAAGCCAGGTAAGAAGGAATCAATGTTCCTGTTGAAAGGCCATAGGTTCAATCTACATATTTCTGTCAACTGAGTATACATATGGAAGGCGGACTGAGAGGAACAGTGGTCAAAAGCTCACTGACAGGATGGACACTTAACAGGATAGCATCTAAAATGCACTAAAATACAACAGAACTGGAACAGTACCTGTGTGACCTAGTCTCAACAAAAAGCTAAACTGTTGACATAAAGTTGGAATTTCTGGGAGCCTTCTGCAGACTGCATGCATCCAAAACTCATACACAGAGCCTGGAATGCAAAACCAGGAGCTTCGACCAACAGAACAAAAGTAACATGGTTTGATTAATCATCTTTCACTCTTTTTCCCACATAAGCCAGAGGATGCCATCAACCTGCAATGTCCGTTGGTATGATCAGTCATCTGGTGGGAGTCATTAGGTCGGAAGATTGCTCTGCTCAGTCATATAAATGCCAAAGAACGAGGCTATTTTACAGAAACAGGTGCACCCTACGGTGCAAATGCCATTCCTGGATAATATTCTCATATACGAAGATGATAAAGAACCTATACATACTGCTAAACAAATTCAAGAGTAGTGTCATAAACAGCAAATGACCAGATCCCAGCATCATTAAAACTTTATGGAAGGTTCTGAGGCACCGAATGAAAGGTAGATTACCACCAGCTTCACCCCTCAAAGAAGTGGAGGCTTTTTAATGAATGGGCCAAAATCCACTCTACACTATTCAGAACTCAAATGACCCCATTCGAAAATGAAGTGGCACTGTTCAGTTAACAGGCGCTTGATATTAATATATTGTTACATGTTCTCAGTGTTTTATCAACCCCCCTGCGGGTGATGATTTGACATATTTCAGCTGTTCTCTTCATTATCTCAAAACGTAGGACCTCAATCCCAACAATCGTACCAGTAGATATGTCGCAATGGCAACATCTTCATAAACAAATTTCTCAGGGTCTGTCACTTCAGGCCATACCTAAATGAGAAATAAAATATCATAAATTAATGGCAATATATTATAAACATACATTTAGCACAAAGGCATCCTGTCCTTATCTACACAATGACTGTTACAGAATGATTTAAAGAAATTTAAAACTGAATAAATTAAGACCAATCATGCAGAAAAACAAACAGAACTGTGACCCTCACCAGGAGACGGGGTGGGAAAATGAGCTGAGATGAAAAAAAATCAAACATACATGAAATTAAAAATGTAAACAAAGCTAAAAGCAAAACAGAAAGCAGGCCACACACTCTCAGTTCATAGTCTATACAGAAGTGTACATGGTGAGGCATTTTCCTCTCATCCAGATCAAGTACTGAAATCACCGTATGGCCTGAACAGTCTCCACTGGTTTGTAGATGTATTCTCCTCACCTTGACCATCTCCCTGTACTTTGCTTTCAGCTCCTGGTACAGTGGTCCATACTTCTCTATGGGAAGGAGTGACAGGGTGCTCCTGAACTCACTCGTTTGGCCATCCATGGCCCAGCGCACCAGTCTAGGCAGCAGCTCGTTGCCCAGCCAGGACAGACGGGGGTAGGCCACACCATCTGAGAACCAGTCATTTGGCTGCAGTGTTGATACAGAAACGGACCTGAGGTGTAAAATGGCAGCAGGTGATCCCTCTGTTAGAGAAACTTGTGATTGATGGGTTACTGGCTAAAGTTCCAGATAGTGGCCCTATCATTCTACAGTGTGCCAAATCTAAATTGTCTCCCTTTATGTCTGTTTATAGTCTGTGAATACTGGAGAAGTGTGCAAGATTGTAAGACGCTTGACAACTCGCATACAGAGATCTACCTTAGGATTAACCCCACGTCCCAATCAGTACGTTTAGGAAGCAGTTTTGGGGGCTAGCATTAACAGACAATATTTAAAATTCATCTTAGGTTTCACAGTAACATACTCAGCTGTGGCACATGAAAGCGATTCGAGATTTTCTCATATAAAAAAATCAACCATGTTGTGTACTTTTCAAATACAGAAATTTTCTCCCTGCTGAAAAAAAAAAATCACTAAAACCATTATGGAAACCCGTAATGATTTTAATGGTATTTGTGGTTTCCTAATGGATAACCATAATGGTTTTTAATGATTTTTTTTTTTTTTTCAGCAGGGCAGAGAGAATGGCATGATGAAAGAAAATAAAAATATATAGTTAGGAGAGTTCTGTTGCCGAAAACACCAAGTTAATAAGAGAGGTCGTTATAGCTAACAAGAAGGCCACGGGTGCTCATACAACAGCTCATATGACAGGTACGTGTAGTAAGAGGCATCTCTGAAAAGCCTTGAAAATTGGGTCGCACCTGGTACTTCGAAGGGGGGCCTAATGAAGTGCCACTGAGTGTAGAATAAAACGCATTGAAAGACTTACCATTCGTCGCTATTTAAGAAACTAAGCTGAATCTGATACACGTTACATTTGCGAAAGAGGCAGTCTCCCTCGGCACTTCTCTCGAAGGGCAAGAACGTCACACGCTGTCTTGGTACGTCTAAAAAGATAAATGAACAGGACAGCTAAAGAGAGACCACCAGTTAGCCATGGCATTTAATTGACATGTGGATGCACGTTAGTAAATCAAGTTAGAGAGGCGACTCACCCTTCAGTATAATCTCTTTATGCATCTGAGTCCCATACGAATTCACTTTAGGAATGATTGTTCTAACTTCATAACACCAGTGTCTGCCTCCATTCTCTAGCGGCTGACTGTGACAATCACCGTCATTATTCAAATAAAAGAATATTTCATTCATCTGTTCAACAGGAACACCCCATACAGCTGACAATACATGTTCAAGTTCTGTTGCATTCACTTCTTCTTTATAATTTTCCTCTTTCACGCCACACAGTCGTTTATTCACGACATGCGGTTTCTTAACCCACACATCAACAGCTGACCAAAACCTAACAGGCAATACACTATCGATATCGGTAACGTGTAATTCATAAAGTTTAAGCATTGTTTACAACTTGATCAGGAATGGATCCTACTGGAAACACAATGGCGCAAAGTGATGACAAACACTCCTACCCAACCACAGCAAACGGCATGGGACGCCTAATCCAAGGACAGCCAATCAAAAACAGGGAGATTTGACAAGACCACGCCTCCATACGGCGAAAACGCGTCCCTCTTTCGTCGCGCATTTATGACGACATTCATATGTAAAACGTAGGAGTAGCATATTATTTAGGTTTGTCAAAACTTGGTGTATTGTATGCATTTTTCGTTTTCTCCATTTAATTATTGTCGGTTTGGAATTCACGTGCTTAATATAACGTGTGAGTGTGCATTCAGAGTTTGATGACGGAGATGAAAAATTAACAGCATAAACGAAAGTGTTCTATTTGCAGTAGTTATTTTCTTCATAGTTCTTTCTTTCTAATTGTACCTCGCGGGTTAGTGAGACAGTCTGTTTTCACATGGAGCGTTAAATATTGTTAATTATTCATTGTTTCGTCCCCCCCCAATGAATTGCCTACTTCAATTCAAAACTTGCTGCTTTGCCAATGGCAGGTATGTCATCTTATATTTGGACCTTGTTCCTTGTATTGTGTAATACGCCACTTTTAAACAGTTGGTTAGAATATTAACTGGCTCTGTACGTGGCAGATGTACTTTGAGAGTACTAATTGTTGCGTGTTTCGGACTGTCACCTTGAGGTGAGTGCTGTCTTTAGCTGGAGTACCACTAAATTAGACTCCCACATTAATTAAGCGTTTCTGCTTTCAGTCACCAGCCCTGTCTATTTAACTGACTGCTGCTGTTTCTTAAGTCAAGAACATCAACATTTGCCAGTCTGACAAAATGAGCCACAATCTTCCTGACCTTCCTTGTGGACCTCTGGATGGATATAGGAAAAAGGCATCCTTCAATTGGAAGGAAATGGTCATGTTTCTGGAAGGAGAAGAAATTGTAGTATTCAAAGTAAGATCATTTGTGTGTGTGTGTGTGTGTGTGTGTGTGTGTGTGTGTGTGTGTGTGTGTGTGTTAATACAAAATTAACCCACTGCAGTCCTGTTTTCTGGGATTAGCTGTGTTTTATTATTGAATTATAGTGTGCCTCTCTACCGACAGAAAAAAGTATTTACGGTCCTAGAAAGCGACCCAATCTTTGCACGACGGCCAGGTGAGGACCTCTCCTTGGAGAGGATGCGGGAGCTCACTTTCCAGCGCTGTAAGCAGCTCTTCAAGTACGACTTCCTCACCCATGAAGATATCATGCGGAACCCCTGGATGACCGTCGTGTACAATGACTGCTTGGGAATGTATGACTGGTCTTTGGGGGCCAAATATTTCCTCAACAAAGGGGTATGATCACAGTATTCCGTCAATGTCTTAAGAGATTTCTTTTAATTGTCAGATTTTTTGGTTTTCTGTTCTTAATGTATTGTATTTACATATGTGCACTCTCAGATTTGCAGCACAAGATGTTTTTCAATTATCTCCTTATTTGCAAGGTCAAATGGGTTTTTGTCTTGTTTTTCTCGTAGATGTTTGGTGTTACAGTAGCTAACACTGGATCTAAGAGACATAAGAAATTTGTCCAGGATATTAACAATATGACGGTAAGCAGTTTTTCTGGTTAGACAATTATGCCGGGAGGTATTCTTGGTAGTCATTTCAACAAGTTTGCAAGGTCAGTCTATATAGCTCTCCCCTGACTAACATGGGTTTTTAGATTAGATGTCACTGTGCTACACTCAGTGCACAGCCATGCTTTGTTCTTTAACCCTCGCAATCCACGTTTACCTTAATGGTGAGCAATCTGCAGCTCTTTAAAGCCTGACGTGACTGAAATAACTTCAAATATATTTACATTTATGATTCAAGTATTAGAAGTATTGGTTCTGTTTGCATGAGACAAGTTCCTGGAAATTAGCTAAATGAATTTAAATCAATGTAGTTTGATTCAACTTAACATTTAGTGGTCATTTTTCTCTATTAAACACACAGTTCATTTCAGATGTTTCTTTTTCCATGCAGTTCTGGCACCCTGCAGTGCACGGAGGTTGAGGTTCCTTTGCTAACAGGAACCTGTTTTTTTTTTCTAGACCTTTGGATGCTTTGCCTTGACTGAGCTGAGTCATGGCAGTAACACAAGAGCAATGAGGACTACAGCCAAGTATGACCCTGAAACCCAGGTTAGTGTAGCCACGCAGACGTTTGGAAGTGGCAGTGTGCAGACATCAGTGGATGGTGGATAACAGGTATATAAGGTGACTGATGTTGGAAATGCTCATTGTAACAATATCCTTATAGACCCAGTTAGCGCTAACTGTATTTAATCGGCATTGCAGAGAGACTCTGTAAGGGAATCAACATGCACAATAGTTTTGTAATCAAGGGATTGTACTAAGAATGGCATGGTGGTTCGGTGGGTAGCATTTGCTGAATCCCACATCAACTGATGTATGAATGGAATTGTAGTAGGCAACAACATGGGTATATAATTAAGTCCATATTATTAATCTTGTACATACATGCATATGAAATACTACAACAGTGAGAGATAAAAGGGGTAGAAAGCAAGTTAATTGGAAGCAGGAGAGTATGAGGGAGAGGGAGGGAGAGAGAGCGCGAGCATGCTCAGGCCTGAGAAAGCAGCAGTTTGATGTTATTCTGATAATAGTAATTAACGTGTTCTCGCTGGCCCATCAGGTGACAGGATGGCTTTGTATGGTAGCATCCATTCTGCTTTCATGACTAGCTCTGTAGGTCAGCTGATGCTCAACCCTGACATGAGCCCAGTTCCCCTGCCTAGGATCCTTTACAGGCACAGTGACTTTGATCTGCTTAAGGAGAGGAGGGGGTCTCCAGCCTTGCACACCACGGATGGCCCAGCTGTTGTTACAGCAGATGTTACTTTTCCTCTAGAACAAAACTAAACTCAGCAGAGACCCAAAAACTGCTTTCACCAGCAAATATTTTTAGGCCACTATTCAGTTATTTCACAATAGTTACAATAAACTATTTATTTTCATGCGCAACATTTTTGTTGTCCGTGTATTGCTTGACAATTTTTGGATACGCTTGATCTTGCAGCACAATTGTCATCGTGGATTCCTGATTTTTTTTTTTTTTTTTTGACTGTCCACAATGTGGCCATGTTTGTTTTTGTGATTTTTATCTTGAGCACTTCATAAATTCCCCTGCGTAGAGACATATATTTCTAAATAAGAAATTTTTTTTATTTATTTATTTATTTATTTATTTATTACTGCAGGAGTTTGTGATCAACTCCCCAGACTTTGAGGCGGCAAAGTTCTGGGTTGGCAACCTGGGGAAGACAGCCACTCACACTGTGGTGTTTGCTCAGCTCTTTACGCCCGATGGACAGTGTCACGGCCTGCATTCCTTCATCGTGCAGGTACCGCAGCAAGCCCTGGTGGCTCTTGGGATAGCAGCTGTAACATCTGGGGCAGACTGAGTCTGTAATTGTACTTTTCTAACTTGTTTTCCTAGGATGTTTGACTTTTTTCTTGCCTTGACAGCACAGATAACACTATGTAACAAAATTTTTACTTTTTCTTGTTCCTGGGCAGAAAGTGTTATTTCCCAAATGGCTATGCCTAAAGTAAATGGAAAAAGACGTATTTTTCTCTTTAAACTTTGCCTTTGTGACCTGGGTAATTGGGGGCTGATACAACAGAGATTTACATTGCTTGTGTGATCTGGATAATGAAGGGATTAATGGCCATTTTCTATACCTTTACAACATAAACAATTAAGAAATAACACGTGCTATCCAGGAACAAAATTTGTGTTACACAGTGTAATCAGACAACTGTATTGAATGTGTTTTAAACTCTGTTTTGACAGTATTGCTATTTAGAATTTCTCTTTTTAATACCCTGCTGGTGGACTTTGTCAGCGACGTTTTCCCTGGCAGGCCGAACTACTCAGTTGAAAGAGAATGAGTTTTGCCAGAGTCGTAATGCAATGATTCTGTGAATCTCTACCTCTGCCCAGGTGAGAGATCCCAAGACACTCATTGCCATGCCTGGGGTGATGGTTGGAGACATGGGCAAAAAGCTTGGACAGAATGGTCTGGACAATGGGTAAGAAGTTAAAAATCAGGATGCCTTTATACCCTTGATGATGATAGGAAGTAACACATCCCTGCCGATAGGTGGCAGTATATCCCCAGGGGACCTAAGCACATCCACGTAGGGATTAGATGCAACAGTTTTGCTCATTTATACACTATCCTTTCCACATCCACTATTTGGACATTAGTTGGTGGTTTGCTAGAAATTTTAGATCCTAATCCTTAATGTTCTTCAAAATCCAAGACCATGAAAGGAATTCCTGTTGACGTGTTGACGATTGCATTCTTCAGGTTTGTGCTTTTTCACAATGTTCGAATCCCTCGGGAGAATATGCTAAACAAGACGGGAGACATCACCCCTGAAGGTCAATATGTCACACCATTTAAGGTGAGCATTTCTTCTCACCCCGGTTTTCGCAGACACTTCACCGTCAAATATGTGTTACATGTCATTTGTGCAGTAGCCGCATCCTATCTTATGGCAAAAACCTTGTCAACACCAATGTCATGCGGTCTTACTTCGGTGGTGGGGTGTCAAATGAAACATGGTACAAAATATTCCTCGTCCAAGCCTCCACGCCTGAGCTCCTGGCTAAAAAGCCCTCCAGTGTTTCTTTACAAAGCGGGTAATCCTGGGAAAGGACCTTCCCTAGCCAAAAAATGTCCAAGGTTTGGTCTGTGCCTGGGAGGGGTTTAATAAAACAAACTCACACCAGAAGTAAGGGAATGCTTCAAGGTATGCCAGAAGAGACTTCCCAAAACCTCTCCATTTGTTTGACAGTTCCGAGCATGTGTGACGACCATATTTAATTTGCTAAATTCCAGGATCCCAACAAGCGGTTTGGGGCATCATTGGGGTCGCTCTCTGGTGGCCGGGTGTCCATAGCACGCATGGCGGTGGTCAACCTGAAGCTGGCTCTGACGGTGGCTGTGCGGTTTTCTGCCACACGTTGCCAGTTTGGCCCCACAGAGGACCAGGAGATACCGGTGCTGGAGTACCAGCTGCAGGTGGGGCCCAAGTGTGTGGATGGCTTTACATTAACGTGAGATAAAGGTATTTTACATAAGGTCATGTTAACATTGGTTAATTATTATGCAAGCTATAACCATTTACAAAGCTTAAGGCTTTGCCCACTGATACATAGTAACCTAAAGTCGTAATGGTTATCTTTCTCCATGGGTGAAATGGCTCTTTCTGTGAATTTTGCAGTGCCATAACTACTGCGTCACCTGCTGCCCTGTATTAAGAATTGTTCCTCCTTTACCTCTTTTGGCTGCTTTTCTGTTCTTCCAGCAATGGCGTCTCATTCCATACCTGGCTGCTGTGTACGCCCTGGACTGTTTCACGAAGAGCCTATTCATGAACTTTGTAGAGTTTCACCTTGGAGCCATGATGAATGATATGAGCGAGAGACAGGTATACGGTCAAGTGGACTGTGGTGGTTTTCTTACACAACTTTGAGGAGGCATGTAGACTGACTCACACACACACACATAACTCTGTGTACATTTGGTAAGATCACTGTATGGCTGTTGATACAAAGTAAAAGAAGATGTAATAATTTAAGTATATTTTAAAATCCATCCATCTTCCAGTCAGTAGTCCATTATAGGGTTGGGGTGGTCTTCAGCCTGTCTCAATCAGAATAGGGATATGACAGGATTTACCCTGGGTGGAATGTCAGTCTACTGTAGGACACACACCATTGAGTGGGCCATTTAGATAGAGGTGCCAGGTTGATTGAATGTCTTTGGACTAGAAGTATGCAAGCATCACACATAGACACACACACACAGTTAGGACAGGGTTGAAATAAATTCTGCGTTAAATTTGCAAATCTGTCTTGCAGGCAGAGCTGGGACGAGAGATTCACGCCATCTCCTGCTCCAGCAAGCCCCTGGGGTCCTGGACAGCACAGCAAGGCATTCAGGAGTGCCGTGAAGCTTGTGGAGGTCATGGGTACCTGGCCAGTAGGTGGCGCTTGTCCTTATCCAGCACACATACGCTGATTGGTCTGTCATGTTTAGAACAGAATATCTTTTGCTCAGTGTGGGTTTTCAGCCAGCCACTTGTCTTATTTGCGCGCGCGCGCACACGCACACACACACACACACAAACAAAAAAAAAAAAAAAAACAGACAAAGATTTTAAATGTTGCCTGTTAAGAAAAATTCAGTGATAGACAGTACCTGGGCTGAAGTTCATGCAAGTTGACAGGGTTTTTTTTTTTATTATTTTTTATTTTTAAGGGGGCTGCCATGGAGGAGAGGTGCTGTCATGAGGTTTGTTGTCTTTTTATGTGACTGGCTTGACTTTGAGACATTGTGCTTTCAGTAAGCCGTCTTGGGGACATCAGGAATGACAATGACCCGAACTGCACCTATGAGGGTGACAACAATGTCCTCCTGCAGCAGACCAGTAACTACCTGCTCAGCTGGGTCGACATCAAACATCAAGGTGAGTTTTTCTGCCGCAGGAATAATCAGAGGCATAATGATTGTCACCATGTCGGGTCTGATTGCATCAGTTCAGGATATGAATGCAGTCTGGACAGGCCGTCAAACATGATTCAGATTCAGTCACCTTTTCCTTCACACACACTAATCGATCCCCTCTGCTGGTAGGTGTCAAAACTTCCATTCTTATTACCTTTTCCCTCTGTGTAGAGAAAAGGAGGATTGAATCTCCTCTAAGGACTGTGAACTTCCTGGAGGACTGCAACAACATTTTGCAAGACAAGTTCACTGCTGGCTCAGTGGAGGAGTGCATGGACTCTACTGGTACGGTAGTTCTCAGGAAAACCAGTGTTGGCCTTCAACACACTGACATTGTGCAGCCTTCTGCTCAGCCGCACCAAACTGCCTTTAATTCATGCCAAAGTACCTGGCATCCACCACTTGCCATTAACAAACGGTGCACTCTCCCTGTGGGTTTAGCGTTTTCTTTGCAATGTTGAGGGTTATGGTGCAGTGTGCAGCCTGTGTCCTATCCACCTCATTGCTCAGGTTAGTAAAGAGATCAGCTTACCCTGTCTGATGAGACCTCTTCCTGTTGTAGGGTGAGCTTACCTGCTCCCCATAAAGAAATATGGTGCATTGCATCAACCAGTGGCAGACCTGTCTGTCCTTGCGTCTCCCCTAACAGTGCACTTTTCTGGGTGGTCCGGCAGATGCTGGTTGTGAGTGTGATGGTCTGCCTTTAGCTTTATACTTCCTCTTGAGCCTTTTGTAAATCAGAGGGACGGGTACCCGGGGAGAGGTTACGGTATGTCATGCTAAGGTTGTGACTTTCCATTCCTTTAACCCACTTGTTTGATTTTCAGTTCTGGCACATGCCAAAGCTCCCCATCTCGTTTCCGTTGGTGGATTGTTCATTTCTTTGGATGCTTGGTCTTATCCATCAACCAACCAACATGAATGCTGGTGAATTGTTTGTAAAAAGAAAATGTCATCAAAATATCAGAACAACATTACTCTAACTACTGACTCAGGTACAATGTGAAGGTGGACTATAGACAGTAATATGGCAGGCAAATTGAACACGATGGTCCTGTAAAATCATGTGCCAGTAGAATTTTGTAAAAAAAAATTTTTTTCCATGTCTAGAATAAAGAGGTATTAGAGCTGTGCAGTGTAGACCTTTTGTTCAGGTTTCTCCACAGATGTTAAACATGTGTTCTCTTTGTCACAGATGTTGGCTCACTCTTGTTGCTTAGAAACAGAGGGCAGGAAAACCGCCCGTGTTCTGTTCTGGTTGTTACATTGGGAGTACATCCCCCCTCCCCCCACCTCAAAGGTCACCACAGACTGGTAGTCCTGTATGTCCTAGAGATCATGTGTTGTGGAATTCTATGTTGCAATACAAACATTGGGGGGGGGAGGTTTTATGCGTTTCCCAGAGTGATCTAATTATTCTACCTCACTGTTGTTCTCCATATTGTATTAATGAACCTCTACTGCCCAGTGCTGGCCAGAGGAGGATGGGCCTCCCCCTTGAGTCTGGTTCCTCCTGAGGGAGTTTCTCCTTGCCACTGTCACCTTTGGCTGACTCTCTGGGGACCTTGGGCTTGGGACCATGTAGAGCTTTGTGACAATGCTCCTTGTTAAAGTGCTACATAAATAAAATTGAATTGATTTTGAGTGACATTTAAGCTCTACTCTTTGCATTGTAGACCTATTGTAGACATTTTTGTAAATTGTTCATTCTTTTGACTATTCTCTGCCCACTACCCCAACATGCTACAGTTGTTTTACCTTTTCTCACACAGTACCACTGGCGGCCTATAGATGGCTTGTGTGCTTCCTGCTCAGGGAGAGTTATACCAGGCTGACCCAGCAGAGGTCATCACGGCTGGGGGAGTTTGAGGCAAGGAACAACAGCCAGGTAATGGGGGTAGTAACAGTGAACTGCTGCATCAGTGTTATATTACCGTGTCAGTTTTTGATTACTGCATAATATGGTTTATACAACGTATTTCATTTTTTAATATGTTCAGTATCATTAGCCACAAAATCACTCAAGCAGTACTGGGGCCTTTACTGAAATCAAGCAGCCTGTCCGTAATCTGTATAAAAAGCAATTAATTTAATCCAAAACACAATAGTTTCTGCATGTGTGTTTAAGAGGTTACTAGTCTTTTAAGGTTGCCAGTTTAAGTATTTAGGGTTAGGGTTGTGGTTAGCAAAATACTCCGTGTACGTAGGCCTCCAAGAACCAAGCATATGTACAGTATGGTTTCAGTCCTAAAAGTAGTGCTGAGATGCAAATTGTCTGATTATTGTGTACTTTGCGTGATCCTGTGAATTGAGGCCCCTTTAAAGCAAAGGACTCCTGTTTTTTACACCCGAGGCTGAGTCGAATCAGCGTGATGTATATGAAGAACAGTAGCTGAGAAACAAACACCTGTGCGTGAGCACATCAAAAGCTTCGAGACAGGCCTGCATTTGATCCACCTCTGGTCTAGCTGCTCCTCCAGATGAGAGAGGGATCCTTTCCTCTCTTCTGTGGGGTTCAAAGCCCCATTAGGCTGGGAGGCTAGGGGGTGGCGGTGCTGCTGGCTCCAGTTGAAAGTCAGCTGTGGTGCTTAGCTGAGTTGGTCCCAGGTGTGAGGGTAGCAGACAGGCTATGGCCCCCTGACGGTATTTCAGCCTTCAGCTTGGTCTTTGTATTTCAGTGACATGTTCCTGTAGGTGCCACGTTGCCAGAAATGTGTGCTTTAATCACATCCTGTAGGTTAAAACTTAGAGAGAAATAAAGGTTTATTTTGCTTTTTAATTTTTGAAACTGATAACAAAAGGGTTTTTCTGTTCGTGGAACTGCTGCCTTCCCATTTGAAGTGAGGACCTGACCAGAAAGATGTAAACGATCAGCTCTGACGTCTACTTCCAGCATTGATCCTTCAGTCTTCTTGGACATGCCTGTGCATGTAGGTCTACTACTGCCGCTCCTTAGCCCTGGTCTACATCGAGCACACGGTCCTGCAGCAGTTCCATGACTTCACCCACGATGCAGCAGCTCCGACCACCCTCCAGCCTGTGCTGCAGCGCCTGGCTGCCCTCTACGGCCTCTGGAGCCTCAGCAACCACATGGCCACTTTGTACAAAGGTACGATCTAGCCACCCCTACACTCCGTGCCAAGGTAAAGTACAGCCGCCCCTACTGACCCTACGCTTTGAACCGGGGTAACATCTAGTTGTCCCCACTTTCTGTGCCAAGATGCCATCAATCTTCTCCACAAAACAGGTACAACATACTTACTAGGCATAACTTAAATATATATTTAAAAGAAAAAACAACTTTCAGCATTCTCCAACAAAATCAGTCAGTTGTGATTTAATGCAACTGTGATCCATCTTACTAAAGCAATTTAGCTTTGCATGGGTGACCAGTGAACTACTGACACTGTAACTCAGCACTTTTGGTAATTGGTTTTGCTTGTGTGTGTCTTAACAGGTGGATATTTCTCTGGGAAACAGTCAGCGGACTTCATCTACAATGCCATTCTCTCACTCTGTACAAAGGTCCGAACTGTTTGTGTAGTAGTTTTCAGTACTGTGTAAAGATACATGGCATATATGAAAGATACTTTATTTTAGAGGGTACATTTTTCTTTGGTTGTATGCTAATGAGTTGTGTAAAATTAGATCCCCTGTTCTCTCCTTGTGCTGGTTCACCTGTCTGTTTGTCAAGTATGTGTAGGCCTCAGCACAGCCTTTACTCAGACACATCCATTACCACATGCTAGTGCAGTTGTAGATCCAAAAAAAAACCCTCTTCTTCCACTTGGTTTCCAAAAGCTGAAGGATGATGCTGTTGCATTGGTGGACGTCATCGCACCCCCAGACTTCATCCTAAATTCCCCCATCGGCTGTGCGGATGGCGAGGTAAGCATCATGTTATCACAAAAGTAGTCACTGTAAAAGTTGGAGTGAAAGGTTTGATGGAAAATCAAGTTATTTCAAATGTGTGTAATTCGCCAAAATCAGGCATTCAAGGCAACATCTGCAGTTATTTTGAATTCTTACGTTCAGGCATCTGAAGAGTGTAGTTTATAGGGATGCCTGTTGGCAAAATACAAACCTGACCTCTACTAATGACTGAAAGGAGCTCACGGCCAAGGCTGCATCTGTGTTAACTAAATAGGGGACCTTCAGATTTGTTAGCATTTCTTCCTTCCCATTGCATTGCATTGTGAAAAGAAATTTTACCCCTCGATACCATACAGATCCCGCAGAGTGATATGAGATTCACCCTCATGTACTTAGTGCCATGTACTGAGGTGATTTGTACCAGGATCTCTCATAGTAGCATGGGAATCCCCTGAAATGGCAACTCTTCAGACAAAGATATTTTATCTCCGGTTCAGCCATGAGGTGAATGGAAATCTCAGACCTGCTCATGCCGTAGTTGGTGATGGGGGGTAAAAAAACCACAGTGCAGATCCAGAGGCTCGTTTGAGATGAATTGCATGTCAGTGTGTTCAGTAGCACTGTAATCTATCTCTCTGACTGATACTTCTCAAGAGGACCATGCTCACTGTTTGTTTCCAGCTGTACAAGAACCTGTGGTCATCAGTCCTCCAAGGAAATCGGGTCCTGGAGCGTCCATCCTGGTGGTCTGACTTCTGTTCTGACAAGCCCGCTGTGGGGTCCCTTCGGCCCAAGCTGTAGGGGTCATGGACTCAAAAACCTGCAGACGATTTGACATCACATTTTGGGCTCTATTTTGATGATCTAACACAAAGCATAAAGCGTAAGTAACATTTATGGGCGTGTCCAAATCCATTTTGCTATTTTAACGGTGGAAAAAGCAGACTTCGTGCCAACGCAGGACACAAAAAAACCTGAAGATATCTTTGAGTATCAAGCCTCTTTTGAAAACTGGATGTCTTAGAAGAATCAAATCTGGACCTGCTGTTGATTTTATTTTTTTTTTCACTTTTGATGACACTAAATGGTATGTTCATTTAATGTCCATTTTCTCCGTTTTCTATACTGTATATCATGAGATCTTAGGTTTTAGAGTTGCTGTGTTTTGGATACAAACCGGTTTGCTCTGGCAGTCTGTGGATTCAATACGTTGCTTGTATAGTGCTGAGGTAATCGTGTATGTGCAGAACTGTGTGGATCCTTTGTGTGCAGACTTTATGAGTTTAACAGAATGCTCTCTTTTGCCAGCTGGTTCTGCTAATGTCTCCTCAAATCGAGGAAACAATATTGACTTTGCATTCCAGACATTCCATAGACCCCTGGGGATAGCAAGAAAGACTGAGTGGTGGTTGGAATAGAATTAGGGAGGGTGGGGGTTAGAGCCATCCATGTCAATCACCACTTTCCACTCTACTGTTGTATCCAGGCTTTTGGTGAACTTGCTGACCCTTAGCAATTTCCAAACAAGCTCCTCCTCTTCACAGGTGGGGCGGCGCTAAAGGCCTGTGTCACAATGAGTGAGCTCAAGCTCTTAGGAAGAAACCAAATGCTGCAAATGCTGGTGAGAGTGAAAAAGCTCTCATTGCTCTTCTCAGACCTTCTGTTGTAATAACGATGGCTTTTCTGTCCCTGCTTAATAGAGCATAGAACCAGTAGACACGGGTTCAATGCTCTATACAATTGTACTGAGGCTGGACAGATATGAAATGTTTCTTCATAGGATAGAAATGATCGTTCAGAATGGCTTCTCTTTCATTACCTTAGATCTTGCCCTCTGTATGGTTTGTCTGGACCTCAACGATACCATGATCATTCTACCTTTATAAAGGCACAGCTATTCACCAATGGAAAACCTAGGCCTCTTCAAGCACGTACCACCCATACTTAGCTGCTTATTGAGTATGGTGTAACTATGTGACTATTCCATCCCACTTTTGTGGCTGAAAAGGGAGACCTCTGTGTAGGTCAAGACTCTGTAGCCCTGAGACCAGTGGAACAGTACATTTGGGGAAAGTACCCAGGCAATAATTCAGGACACTTTGAAGAAGTCTGCACGTCAGACTCATAATACTTGTGGTGAGGAATGCCACATGAAAGTTTATACCATCTGTCCATTTTTTTTCCCCCACCTTGAATATTACTGGACCCCCTTTCAGGGGCTCGTTGAAGTATACCACCATTTATAGAAAACCTTTGTATTAGCATTGGTGTGTGTCATCACAGTAAGCTTCCACATACTGTACCTGCATTTTTTTTAATAATTTGTTTTTTATTGGTTTCAGACCCAGTTTAAAGCCGGTAGGAGTATACTCAGTGGGAGAAGGGTTACTTTTTTTTTTTTTTTTTTTACAAACAATTTCCTGTTAAAATCAGCACTGCTTAGTTTTAATGGCTACAAACCAGTCTGAACTTCAGCCCAGTAGATCTGCTGGTTAAGCAATTATTTAAGTAACTGATTACAAGTCAGATTGAGAGCTACCAACTTTGTACCTAAAACCAGCTGAAATGTTTCTAGGTAAACATACACGTGCTTGGAAGCTGAATTGAAAAAATATCTACGAAATGGAAGATAAAGATCTCAGCTTTACTTCTTTGTCACATTGTGGGTCATTTTGCTTTATTTTTCCCCAATTGCAAAAGAAAAAAACATTCTCTCACACCTTCACCATCTCATTCACACATCACAGAGCACTTGATAACTTCACGCTCGTCATTGGCATCATGCGATTCGCTATCTGCTATCTAATGCACTCACTCATGGAAACAAACAGATGTAAACATTTCCTTGGGTTACAAACTATATTTGTGTATCAAACTATTCTTCTCCTATGAATAAATATTAAACTGGCTAGTTTTGTATAACTAGTATAATTCATATTTAGATTAAAAACGCGAGTCATTTGAGTTGTACCCCTGTGTACGCCGCCAGTTCTCGTAGCTGTCTGGCGTCAGGGAATTTGGCTCCTCGCGTCACCGGCACACGGCTCCCCGCAGGTCACTGCATTATGATGTCGGGCTCGATGTGGAACAGCAGGTCATCATTACCCCGGCGGACCTCCAGCAGCAAGGCTGTGTCCTCCATCAGTGCCTCCTGCAGGTCTACAGTGCTAGCCAGCATTCGGCTGTTCAGCTTCACGATGATGTCACCATCTTTGATGCCCCCCCTATCGGTAAGTGAGGCAGGAAAAATGACTTCAAAACCAAGTAAGTGTTTCCTCCAAGCCAAAATAATTTCATAGGAGTTACTGGACAACTGCAGACTTTTACAGTATTTGTCTAAAGATCAGGGTTTGATTAGCTGCTGTGCTAAATCAGTATGGAAGGAAAGGTGTAACCCTGTGATGGGTTGGACCCTTGTCCAGGGTGTACCCCTGCCTTGTGCCCTGTGCTGCCCAGAAAAAGCTCCAGCCCCCCCTGAGCCTGCATAGGACAAGATGTTTCGAAAATGAATGGATGAATGTTAGGGAAGGTTTGTTAGGTTTAGGTTGTGAGATAGACAAGTTTGGCTGTTTGAATACCAACTGGAATTCATTCTACTGGATTTAGGCCTCGGCAGTGAATCTTCTAGTTGGTTTGCCCGCTATGACTTGATCCCACAAGTTCTCGTACATGTGCACATGACACCATTGCAGAATGTTAAATTGGCTCTTGCTTCACATCAGCTCTGAGAGCAGATTCAACACACGGTCTGCAAAATGTTACGTGGAGGTGTTTATGGCAATCGGCTTCCTGTTAACTGCTGACACCTCTAACACCTAGCTTGTCCTAAGCAAGGCTTTGCACTTACTTCTGAGCTGGGGAGTTGGGCACAACTTCATGCACGTAGATGCCATTGCTGACATCAGGAAAGGCTGGGTTCTGTTGTTTCAGCTCCTCTATCAATCTGGGAGAACCGAGAGGCACGGGAGTCACTGCTGGACAAACTTAACCCTGACCACATTCGCGTCGCACTCAACCAACACTGCTTGTCTTTTAAAGACATGGAAACCACCTTATTTCACCATAACATCTTCATGGAGGTTTTGTTTAGACTCTACTGAGTGACATCCACTTGGATTAGGACAATTCCACGTACGCTTGTGTGATTGTAAGCATCCGAATCCCGATGAAACGTTTCTTGAACAATCTCGCCTCTGCAAAAAATACCAAATTTGCATATGTAACGACATCGTCAGTCTCAAGGACAAAAAAAAGAACATTAAAATGGGTGACAACAGGGCTGGTATAAAGCAATGACATATCGGTGTGAAAAGCTAGTTCAGACCCACTGAACCCAAGTGTTCAATCTCATTCTTCTTATTGGGACTTGCTAATCATTGTTCCTCATCGTGAACAAGACTGCCTGCTGTATTTATGGCTAATCTAGATAAATGGCCGCTTCAGCTGCAGTTATATAAAGTGTCTGTAATTGGGGAATTGGAAAATTCACTTAGTTCCTTACTGATCTGCAAGGCATATGGCATTATATTCGAGAGTTTTAATTAGTCAATTAGAAAACCTGCCTACCTTTGCTGTGCTTGTTGAGAGACTCATTAAGAAAACGAGTTATTCTATCGGAGGGGATGGCAAATGAGATTCCCGCTGCTACCTTCAAGGTGTTGATCCCAATCACTTCCCCATCCTTAGACAGACAAGGTTTACCTTGTTAACTTCAAGTCATAATCATCATTTCACCGCATGGTAGCAATTAAAAAAATGCAAATGATGGAGAACGAGAGACAGACTTACCAAATTTACAAGAGGGCCTCCTGAATTGCCATACTGTATACGGAAAAACAGTGATTGGTCAAAAAAAAATTAACCCTCTACAAAACCAGTAATGCATATATTTTAGACTTTACTGAGAGAAGTACTAAATGTTTTAAAATCTTCAATCATGCAATGATTGTGGCCTTTTTGCACTCACTTTTGCACTCTAAGTTGCAGACGTTCACTTCAAATCTAACTAAAGTGCATGAACTTTGAGACCAACTGTAACATCATCCCACCACCACATGCAAGGGGGCGGGGCATGCTCACATTGATGATGGCGTCCGTCTGTATGTAATCCATGTCCGAGTCACGGATACCCAACTCCTTGCCATCACGCTGAGCAGTGCTGACGATGCCTGTGGTGACGGTGTTCTGCAGGGCAAAGGGGCTTCCGATGGCCACCACGAACTCACCGGGGCGCAGGTCCGCCGAGTGGCCCAGCAGGAGAACAGGCAGTTTTTTCTGACCAGAGATTCGGGTGGCAACAGACCAAAACATACAGCATTCACCTGCTTCAGCTCATTTCCCACCCTGCTCAGGACAGGGCATGAGGACTGAACCAAAACGAGACTAATTTACTTCAATTACAATAATGGTTTGTTCAAGCAAATGTTTAAGTCCCAAAGCAGAATAAAAATCTCTATTCATCAACTATAAATTAGCTATTAGGAACAAATAACATCTGCTTTATGCATTTGAGAAGATCTCATATACAGAATTCTTGATCTTTCAGAATTTTTAATCCAAGGTATCTGAAAATGTTAGTCTCTTAATAAAGCTCTATTTTTCAAGCCAAAGACATTCTTAACTGCTGCTAATCTCACAAAAACAACAGGCTACCTTCTTGGCCTCTGTTTAAAGTCAACTTTTAGAGCATCGTATTGCCTGCGGTCCTACAATAACATTAAGCACCGCCAAATAGCTCGGTCTGACAGACTGGCCACACGCGACAGATCATGAACCTCCATGCTGCAAGTCACGCAGCCTCTGGCATGTGCTGCTTCACGACCGCCAAGTATGTTGAATTACAATACAGACCATCAACAGCACAATAACAAGGAAAATGAAACAAGCCATTCAGGTTAATTTGAGTGTCTCTCATGGTCAGAGTAGGAACTGTGCAAAGGAAAAACAGCTCTTCTCTCAAGTTTAATGAGCATCAGAAGGAGTAACCTTACAGAGATCTGGCTGCGTTGCTGTTCTGTGTAATCAGTAAATTATGAAAATGAGGTATAAATAAAGCTTTTCTAAGTAGGACCTGCCGTTATGTTTTAACCTGACAAATATAGTGTCTGCTATAGGCATCCAATATCAGGAGTGTATCTCTCTGTGGTCATGTGAATTGTGGATATGTCCTGTGTGAGCCCAACATTACAAGCTGTTCATCAAAATTTCATCAGGGACCAATTAACCCTCGGTATGCCTGTGAAGCAGAGTGCCTGTCTGAATTTGGCTGGATCTTGGGGCACTGATGTACAGGTTTTCTAAGACGACGTGTCTGGATTTTACACGCTGAGGTAGAACGGCAGGTAGCTTAGTAGTCGGGGAACCGGAACACACAGGCAACAAGTTTAATTGACAGGAGGGAAGCAGCCGTGAAAGCCTCAGCTAAGGTCACTTACGGGGTACATCTATTTGTATCGATGATTCAAACACAAAATGAAAAGAAAAGGTTCACCTTGAAATGAGACACCAAGCACTACGAGGTAACTCGTCCCATTATTCTTTGCCACATTTAATCTTTTAATCTGCCGTTCCTGTGTTTTGGGGCATCATTTATCAAAATCGTGAGAAATGCATATGCCTAAGACGAGAATGAATATGCAAAAAAGAAAAAAATCCTGATTTGCCAAATATGATGAATACACATTTCAGGCCTCTTTTCATGCGTATGCACCGTTGATAAATGAGGTCCCTGCTCTGTATTTGACAGTTTATCTTGGTATATAGGCGCAGTTACATTCAACAATACCACTTGCCTTTGAAAATAAAACACAAACTATTTGAAACTGGTAGTATATTTATCACACTCGGAGATACAGTGCAAATGGAAGGCACAAAATGCCAGCAGTGTTATTGTGCCATGTGGCTGGAGAAGAGTAACATTCACATCTGCCCTTTTCCGCCTCTTTCCCAGCACAAAGCAAACAGCCAGTGTTTACTCCTTGTTAAAGGACTCTCCTCAAATCGCTCATATTAATACAGCTACACATGGAATTTTCCTTAATGGAACCACAAGCAACAAGATTATAGCTTGAAGGCAAACATTGCATGTTCGTTATCTGGGTTCTAGCAGAACTCTTATTAAAATGTTCGTATTGGCAGGACCAGATCATGGTCCCACGGGGCCCCCAGGCACAGGTCTTTGGAAACCCCACTCCCATGCCCCAGGGCCCTGGTATTCAGCTCCCCTTGATGGTCTCGGGTCATGCAGCATCAGAGTCTAATTTTGTTCTTTAACCCAGTCTGCAGATGCCATGATAAATCTGTGTAGACCTTCCCAGCTGCCTTAAAACCCTATTCACAAAGCTGCTGGCTCAGCGGATTTGAGAGACCACACAAGTGGCATCTGAAGGCCTCGGCCACACAGGATGGTGCAGCTGAGGTGGCGGTCTTCCTCAACAAATATGTGCTTCATCCAATAGTCAATGTCCACTGAAATTCTATACTGGATAAAAAATATGGATGGATGGATGGATGGATGGATGGTGACCTTGCCTATCTTACCTGCTGATGCATGTAATAAAAGGTGAAGAAAGCATGAAAAACATGGTCTATCAATCCAAGTGTAATCTGTCTAATGCCAACAGATGATAAGAACAATCCTCGTCCCCATCATATGGAAGGCAGCACTGTGGCAGCACCCAGCCTGACGTATCATACTGGGGTAGTTGGCAAGTGATGCTTACCTGAGGGGTCACTTTGATGGTGGCGATGTCTGACTTCTTGTCGATGTCCCTGATGGTGGCCTCATGCACCTCGCCATCCTGCATCTGCACGCGGAGCTGCTGATGGCCAGAGACGGGGGCGGTACTGGACACCACGTGGGCGTTGGTGACAATGAGGCCGATATCTGACACGATGAAGCCTGAGCCACTGGACAGGGGCACATTGCGACCAAACAGCGGGTGCCTGGGGACAGATGCGGTGAGGAGCAGGGCATTGAAGCCAGGTACGCGTGACGTTCCTGTTCCAGCACCGTGCTCCGTAACGTACCATCTATGTCAACTAGTGGACTGAAATGTGGATTTGGCTCCTCAGTGCAAAGAAATACAAGTGTGGTGTCACATGACAGGGCTCCCCCAATGACTGGATGAACCAGTGAAGGGAAGATGAACAAAGGTTGATTCAGTTTTACATGCTGATCAAGCTGACTGAAAAGATATGGGCTTCTTTATAATGGGAAGGTAACAGGTTACAGCAAAAGCTAATGCTACACTGAATGGCCTTGTTTACCTGTCCCATCTTGTAACCTAGAAGCAGGAAAATCTGAACACCCACCTTAGGAAGAGCTCGATGTGGACCACGGCAGGGGCGATCTTCTCCACAACATCCGCAATGAAGTTGAATTTGTACCTTGGGCTGATGGGCTGTAGGGAACCTGTACTAACAGAAAGAAAGAGTCATGTTAACAAGAAACATTACCACTCTTCATCCGACATTTTGACTGTCAACTTTCGAGGAATGTTGTCAGTGCTAAACTTTTTTGAAATGGCACATCATGGTAGTGCTGAAAAGGAGTAACAAAAAAGAATAATTGAAACAAAAATCTTCCCAGAAAATCTGAAGTATATGGCTTACAGGTGTGAAATCAACTAAATAGTATAATTTTCTGATAGTTACTTGTAACCCTCCAAGTGCTTTTTCATAGTCAAGGAAATGTATACAATTTCAGCTACTTGCAAAGTCATTTGTCTAAAAATAATAATAAGAGCTCAAAATTGTTTCCTTTGCCTGGCTAGGTCATGGTAGACTTGGAATTAGGTCATCCCTGGTTCTTAATTCCAACACAGCCGCATTGGGAGCTTTCCACTCCTGACCAGGGTTGCACAGCCCAAAGGCTGGTATTTGGTCTGTGGTTACTACTGTAATTGCCTGAGTACCTCCAGCTCAGACAATTTAGCTATCATGTTTCATAGCAATGAACAGAAATGCTAGTCATCCACCCATTTATTTCTGAGTCCTTTATCTACTTTTAGGTTATGTTTTTTTTTTCCAAACTATCCATGTGTTTAGTTGAAAATTTTACTAGAATATTTTGAGCTAGGAAGCTCAGAGGTTCAGTACAGTATCTGAATCCCTCTCATTTAACAGATACAGATCAGATTTTATGGGGCTGACACTAGCATTTCAGGAAATGTTAATTTACAGAGATGGGTTCTGCCTGTATTATAGCTCTATGTGTAAACTTTTGTTTCAGTTTTCTGGGCACGTTCAAAATCTGCAAACCATTCCTCTGAAAATGAGACCCAAAACTATGTATTTGTTCAGTGTTAGAGCCACAGTGACAAAAGTTTGCAGGTTTTCTCCACTAATGGGCCTGTTTAAAAATGCATGAACCGCATCGCCCCTATAGGTCTTAATTCAAGCTATATTGCTGTCTATATGCCTACAAGTAGTGATGGAACAAGCAAAATTTAAAAACCTGTGGTAGGTGGGAGTATTCTGAACTAACCAGTCAGTGCTGGCTATCATTTTGGATACTCACACCCTCCACAGGTTTTGAAGTCTCATCATTTAGCACCCACATTGATTGGTAAGATCAGGATACTCCCACCCACCACAGGTTTTTGAAGCCTCATTTGCCTCATCATTATCCATGAGTCAACTGTAGTCACTGTAGTGGTTAGCACAATAGATATCCTCAAAAGTTCAAGGCTGTGGGTACCAGATTTTCGTTTGGCTCTAAGAGAGTTTACACGTCCCTGTGTTTGTGCAGTCCATAAACATGACGTTTTAGGTGAATTTGTGTCTTCATATGTGTGCTGACAGACCTCCCATCCAAGATGTCTCCAGCCCCTGTGCTTTCTATATTGGATAAATGGTTATGAAGGATAGATAGATGTCAATTAAACAGTAACCAAAAGCACCAGTGGGCTCTGAACATAAGGTAAGGCATTGTTTCAGGGTCTCTAGGCTGGCCTGGATGGGCAGTGTGATGTAGCGACCTAATTTTGATGGCTGCGACAAGACATGAGTAAGGCTGGATACAAACAATACCGCTCTGTCCAGACAGGATGTGACCTAGCGCCGGTCACCCACCAAACCAGTGGAGAAAGGGGACCTTTGTTGCTGCGTCCTCCTTGAAACTGTTGATTTTGCCCTTAGACTATTAATCCACGGAGGGGTTGTACAAGTGATCAGACAAATGAGGCTTCAAAACCAGCACTGATTGGTAGTCTGGGATACTCCCACCCACCATGGGTTTTGAAGCCACATTTGTCTCACCAGTAAATTGTACAGAGTGGATTATGAGTCAGTCACAATATTTTAGTGTCTATTTTTTGTTTCGGCAAGTTTGCTATGACTGTACTTCCATTAAAGCATGCAAGGATTTGAGCGTTAATGTGGAAAAAATGTTTCTGTTATACTCCTGATCTCAAGTTTCATTTTTTTTAATGCTTCAAAATATATGGAGCTTAAAATGGATGTTTGAAGGTTTTATTGGAAACTTTCTGCAGTCTCAAAGTCACTGAGATAAACGAAATGCTCAAAAAAGGTATCCAGGATGACTGAATTGTTCCGAGAATCGAAACTCAGCCAAAATGAAGGAAGATGGTACAGTACATGCCACAAGGCTGACTGGATGAAAAGAATCTGATTGCCCCTCTAATTCTGTCTGGCTGGATCTAAATTGTCCAGACTTCATGAAAGGCCAGATGCCAGACAAGGCTGGGTTTTAATTTCAGTCATCCATGTCCTAAGTGAGCCCCATGGAGCCCCAAAGGCCCTAAAATCACAGCTGAACCACAAGACTGCCACTCTGTTTCTTTGCCGTTTCCCTTTCCTGTAGAACCTCAAGGGAAATCTTGTCCATTTCCTGCTGCTCCTCAAAGCAGGGATCTCCCCTCAGCCTGTCACATCATCTGTTAGATCTCTCAACTAGAAGGGGTGTATTCACGCTACACCCCCCAGATTTACAATCAAAATTTGGATGGTGCAACTCTAAAGATGACATTGAAGGACACAAGAAAATCTGCAGTAGGGTGACAAAGTCACAGAATTTTATTGTGGCTGGGAATCAGTGAAATCAGACCGTCTTCCACCATGCCATTGACTACAATTCATCAGTACCATCGGACCTTTCATTTTGCTATCCAGGACGTTTTCGCATATGTCCGCAATGAACATGTGGTATTAGGAACAGACAGTGTAAAGCTTGAGACTAAATTCACACAATGTTCACCAAGTGGTTCTGTGGGTTAGGTATCTGTGTGTGATTGAAAGATCCCAGATTCAAGTCCTGCAGCTGGCATGAGTGTTCATATCGCTGTTGGGCCCTTGAATAAGGCTCTTAACCTGAATTGCTCCAGGGGTGCCAGACACTGGCTGACTCTTGGCTCTCAACTTGGAGGAAGATGTGAAAACTACCAATTACCCCATGGTGAGGGGATGAATAAAGTATTGATAAGCAGTGCCGGGGCATGCCATTAACACAACAAAAATGACGTGTTTACCGCAGGTAACACATTATCGACTGTCACTTTTACACTGCCATTATATAACAGCAACAATAACAATAACAGATTAAAAATACTGAAATTAAAATTTCAGCAACGCCACTGTTTAAATGATGCATGTGCACTAGTTTTAAGCCAGTAAACCAAAATTACAGTCCACTTCATAAGAGAAACTACAAAAGGAGGTTCATTTTTTGATCATATTTTTATCCTGACGATTGTCAGTGAAACGCTGGTAACCTACCTGCGCTAGACTGACATTGTCCTGGATGAGCCTGGCTGGGACCAGGCTGTCCGAGCTGTAGAGCTCTACGGCTGGTGGCTATCAGCTGGCAGACATTGGCGTAGGTCTTGCCGTCGCTGCCGCACAGCGCTCGGTTCAGCCTGCACTGGCACACGCCTTTAGAGAGTCGCCTCCCGGCGGGATGCTTGCATTCCAGGCCGTCTCCGCATGGCAAGTCGTCCTTAAGTCCGCAGGGCTCCCCCTCGCCTTGGGCGCACACCAGGCAACAGTTACAGCGGTCAGGCACGTAGCCGCTGGGGCAGATCGGGCTGGGACACATACTGACATCGCAGCGGGATAGGCAGTTTGTTCGAGGCTCCGCGGTGATCAGCTCCTCAAAGAGAAATACAGTCGCGGCAAACAGCAGCGCCTGCATCTTATGCCAAGAATTGGGATGCAAAATATACATGCACTCAGTCCTATCGGTTTTTTGTTTTAAGAAAGCCTGTTAATTTGCAGGGTACGTAAATCCTAATTACTCTGCTTGCATTGTCTCGTCCCTTCCTTTTAACGCGTTAAAGTTAACTTTCCATAGTAACTAAAGAACGCAGTACTGTGTCTTACATCGCATCTCCAAATGAAAAGAAACTAATTTAAACCTGTAGTGGCGATAAGCAGGCAAAATAAATAAATAAATAAAGGATAACAACAAAAAGACAAAGTTGTCGATTAGAGAGATCAGAGTTTGAAAGGCTTCATTGTTTCCATTGCTTACAGACATAAAACGATTTCTGTAAAACAAAAGCGTAGCACGGCGTTGCTATAAGGCAGCACGGAGAGGGGGTCTCTCTCCCTGTCATCCCGGGTGGGCTGGCGCAGCCCTCCTGCTCGGTCGGGGGAGGAGAGTGCAGCACGAAACTCATACACCGGCTTGGTTTTTCAATTATGTATCAGTACCCTCTCCCCTATAGAAAAGAGCTGCTTGTTTCTTTTCTATAATGACAAGTTTGAAAGTCTGTGTAAGTTCAGCGCTTTATTAAATTAGTCAAGGCTGATATTTTTCGAGCTGTTAAATTGTTGCAAGTTCATTTTAAGAATTGTCTAAAAGTATAACACTGCTTGAAACACATTTATGTGAGAACTGTTTCTTTTTTATACGGTACACGAGGGAGGCCACATAACTAGTAAAGCTGGCCGCTCGCCCTGGATGCTCACTTCTTCCTGTGTGAAAGTAAGGAAATTTCCACATCACTCCTGGGAAGTTTTTCTTAAGCGTCGGCGTATTTTTCTAAGATTTAAGTATATACTTTGTCGTTTAACAATGATGAAGAGTAACCTTGCAGTAAGTTTATATCCCGTATATGTAGGAATCACATCATTATACGTTTGTTAAGCTTGTATGCACGGAATGCAACAAAATCCAATAGGCTATTACAAAAGAAAGAGAGGATCAAATGGGGATGGAAAAATACACGTGTCTCCCTTCCCTAGCAGCACAGCAGAAACTTGTGGAGTCTTGGAAAAGTTTGGCTGCGGGTTCCGGTTCGTGTGTACTGGGTCTCGGTAAAAGTCGGCGGGTTTAGCCTCCTTTACCGGGCCTTCACCACATACGCTTCGTTTCTTAGCAGACTCTCTTCACTCGAAGCCACTAAGTATAGTTTACCATTTTACTTCACCTATTTTTAGGACTGGAAACATTTTCAGAGGCACCTTATGTTAAATCCCCGATATTCTGCCTTGTTTTCAGCTAAATATCAAAGACTTTTCTGCTTACACACGAATTTTACACAGCCACACGCGTTTACATAGACAGCAATTATTCCATAATTGCAAAAACACAAAAATGAAACCATATGTGTAGCTGACTGTAGTTTACTTCATTATAATTACATATACTCCTGTTGCAGTCCATAGATATGCCAAATCAAACCTTAAACTAGTATGAAACAAACACCGACAGGATATCACACATCATGAAGTCACATTACAATACTACAATAGCACCTATGGAGTGAAGTAGGGCTGAACTCCACAGGTGTGTTAATGTCTCCTCAGTGTACTGTGCTGCTGCGGCCGCTAGGTGGCGCTGGTTCTGTACCGCGACGTGCTGCAGAATCGCTGGTCGGCCGACAGGTTAATTCGGCGCACGTTAAGCTCTGCGGCAAAGACTCTTGCCCTCTGGTAGAAGAAAAGAGATAGTTCGCGGTCCACCAGGAAGTTGTGGTAGATGGTAGCCAGGCGTGTGCAAAGCTTCAACTGGGCCTTTTTGTTTCCCAAGTCCATGGCGGCAGCCAGGGCAAGATGGTAATACCCAGCAGCATCATAAGGGTCCTGGGACACCCAGATAAAAGCATAGACTGGGTAAGTCAATGTCTAATCTATATAATCATTTTGACCATTCACTACTTACTTGTTGCTGGATATTTCACTAAAAGATTCAACTGAAATACACGTCCCAATATCTTTACGGGAAACGTTTTGTTTAGAAGTCCACTTCCTTTACCACTCCACTTCCTTCCCTGATTTCAGTGCGATATGGTGCATGCATTGATTATTGATAAGAGATTATTAATCCAAAATTTGATGATTGTTTTTCTCAAGTTTCAGAAATTAAGTCTTTACACAAAGATAGACCTAAGACCAAGGGAGAGATAACACTGGGTAAAACCTTGTCTGTTTATGAAAGATGGTACAATTTAGGGATTCAAGAGATTAACTCCAATATCAAAATACTGCAGTTGTAATTTACAGATCAATTCAATTAAGGATCATTTGACATTAAGCCACATCTGGGTCCGGACATCGTATGGTTTACCTTGAGGTCATAGAAGATGATGTCACCAAGCGTGAGGTAGACCCTGACATAGTACAGGGTCTCCTCGTCAAACTGCAGGGGTGATGGGCAAAGTGACAGGGCTTTCAAGTAGTAGTGTTCAGCTAGCTCATATTGTCCAAGGTGGTGGTACAGAGTACCAAGTCTATGGAAAGCCACACGCTCATTCAGATGTTCTCCTGGGCAACAAACAGATGCACCAATGTCTTTTCCTTTATTGCACAATAGGACAAGTATATTTTTAAAAGCCAATTCAGCTCGGAAAATTGTTAGGAGAGTTTGCTCCTAAGATGCAGTAACCTGGTGAAAGGCTCCCTCTGGTGGACACAGACTACCGGTAACTTAGGTTTTTCCTAAATGCTTCTGGAGAGTGTTTGCTGTATAAAACATATACAAGATGGACTGACACCCCCAAAAAGCAAAAAAAAAGTATATAAATAAATAAATAATGCAGTTCCTGTATGTATATGTGTGTTTCAGTTGCTTGTTTACACAATGCTTTGTCGGGCCGGGTAGACGATAGCACTGTGACCAATACCTAGGGTGATGCTAAGGTCCAGAGAGATCTGCGCAAACTCCACCGCGTCCCTGTGCAGCTGCATCTGCATCAGCAGCTCCGCCAGCTTGTTGCAAAGCCGCAGCTGGGTCGGCGCGTCACCCGTCCGGATTGCGATCGGCAAGGCCCGGTCCTGTTGCACAGGCCACGGATCACCTCAGAGCCCCCCTCCTACTTAACGGTGGTCCAAGCCCACTGTTTGAACACACAGGTTAAAATATACAGTGGTCCAGACTAGTTCCACACGATGAGCATTTGACCAGTTCAGTTCAAGTACTGTTTCATTGTGTATTGTGGGATTGTTCCACTACAGACTGAATGGGATACACTGATCATCCAAGCTTTTTCAGTACAAAGTGGATGGAATATACTGTGGTCACCTAGAGAGGCTGGAATCTTCTCCAGCCATCCTGACTACGTGGCTGGAACATTCTTTGGTCACCAACATGCCTGAATGCATATTTCCAGTGTGAGTGCTCCTGCGGCATTTGTGGAACAGCTAAACCAAATGTTCAGCACAGAAACATGGAAGCCATGCAAGACATGATGTGTGGAGGCCCGAGTGTTTGCCTGAGCACATCACTCCAGCACCTACCCTGTAGAAAGACAGAGCCTTGTCTCTGTCCCGTGAGCTGTTGAAGAACAGGTCCCCTGCCATCTCCAGTAGCCCCAGAACAAAGGGCGTGTTCCCTGTGCTTAGACCTGAGTCCTGGGCTACCTGAAAGCAGAAGAGAATGGGGCTTCTTTTAGGACCAGCAGTGACAAGCCAGTGGAAATGCCTTCAGTTGAGATGCCTCTGGTGCGGTCATAGGACTGGTGGAAGCGTGACAGGCCTGTACGTAGAGGTCCACCAGCTCGTCTTGCCCCAGGATGTGGTAAATCTTCCCTGCCTGCAGCCAGGCAAGTGCCTCCTTCTCCTTCCTGCGCAAGTCAATGAACAGGCCAAGGCTGCATTTGGTGTGTTCTAGGGCAGCCCGGTAGGCCCTGACAGCAGGGAGGGAGAACAGCTTACTGCAAAGCCAGGACAACATCCGGTGCTCTCTGTGGGCTCAGGGATTAACCACAGTGAGGGTGTGGACAGTGTATGCAGTTAGCATGTCTTATTCCAGGGCCCCGCTGTCACCTTGGCAACCACCTACTCACAGGTACAGCTTCTTAATCATTAAATTGCCTGCTGCCCCAGAAGGGATATTCACAGTACATGTGTGCTCCTCACAGCTGGAGAGCAGCTGTTACCTGTCCGTGCCCAGGCTCATGTAAAGCTCGCTGATGGCTTCCAGGATGTCACCCTCCCGAGCGCGGTCGCCCGTCCGACGCAGCAATGCCAGCTGGCGTTCGTTGTAGACGATGCTCTGGGCAGCGTCAGGGCACAGGGTGTGGTAGAAGTGACACAGGCAGCGACATGCCCGAAGCTGGCCTGGGAGGTGGACGCCGAATGGCCTGTTAAACTCACTGACTTGGTGTTTGACCTCTTTATAGTTCAAGGTAACGTGTTGAATTACGAAACAGTAAATGCTTACTCAGCAGAACTGAATATTACTAAATCCTTTAAAGAACAAGTTCTTAGTGGAAAACAAAGTTCTGAATCTTTATGGCCCTGAGTACTTCTTGCCTAGATTGTGAGAATGGTTACTTAGAACAGTTCCAAACCAAAAATCCTTAATGATGACTTTTCTATTCCAAACATGCTTAGGTCTGCTTTATAAGGGAAACTCCCATAGGCTATAGGAAGAGGGACCAACAGAAAGAATGGCAGACAACGGAAACTAACCACAAGTTTACAGAAATGTGTATTTTGTGGATATGAGGCCATTATTTTTAAAATGCTAAGGTTGGCAGATGTGTTGAATTCAGGAAAGTTGTTCTGTTTGATACCATACAGGTAGCCTGACACAAAGCAGAGGCTTGTGGGTCAAATTAGAGCCCTGAGCTGCTTGCAAAAAGCAGTGCATCCTGGGTAAGTGTAATGGCAAGCTGATATGAAATGCCAACAGGAAGAATGAGTGAACGACACAGCAGGGAGGCTCATGATGTTTTCACAGCTTTCTTTTTACCTGAGTTTAGCTAAAAATACCATTTCTGTTCTGCTCTATGCTCCCAGTCCTCTATCTCAGATCTCCCATAAACCTTTAGTGCTCCTAAAAATGTGGACAGGCAAAGACAGGAGAGAAGCACGCACAGTAGAGGTGGTCGGAGCTGATGGCGATGAGCAGGGCACACTCGTAGTACAGCTTCCCTTTCTCAATCTGCATCTCCCCCCGGCTGACATAAAACCGGCCGAGCTCCAGGAGCACGGCAACAAAGTCCTCTTCATGGTCCTCATCCTTCAGCTGTGAGAAGGCTTCCACTGCACAAAGCAGGCTGGCTTCACCGAGGATCGCTGCCCCAACATGCCGGTACAGGAGGCCGCGGTTAGCCAGGGCCACTGCCCGGCTGCGTGGGTAGCCCAGCTTCTCACAGACGCTCAGTGCGGACTGATAGCTGACAGCAGCCTGTCTGGCGTCACCGGCGTGACGGAACGCTATGCCACGCATGTTCAGGACGACGCCCTGGATGCGCTCGATGTCCAGGAGCACGTCCAGCACATCCAGCGCGTGTAGCGGCTGCTGGTTGAGGATGTATAGCCATGCCAACAGGAGAAGCGCATCTGCCATGTCCCTAGTAGTCTCACTCGGCCAGCTGTCCAACAGTGTGCCCAGACAGTGGAGGGCGTGGTCCAGCTGACCTCGTCCCTGCAGCAGGTAGGATAGGCACACGGTGGCAGCGTGGCAGAGGGCTCGCTCACCCCTGCTTTCTGTGAATGCCAGTGCCCTCCTCAAGTAGGGTGCCACCTGTGATGGGATGCGTTCGCCTGGCCACCCGGCCCTGCAGGCCTGAGGCCCGTTCTCCAGGACGAAGCTGATCCCGCTCAGGAGGTTCACCAGGGAGGCAGATGGGTGGAGTAAGGCGCACCTCACAGAGCTCATGGCCAGATGCGGGAGGCTGCTTTCGGCGTAGAGCCTGCCCAGCGCCAGATAGCAATGGCTGGGTGTTAGCTGACCTGACTCTGCCAGTTCTGCTACCAGGACCTGGAGCCTCTCTATGAAGGGCACGGCACTCCGGCTCTCCCCTAGCATGCAGTGAAGCTTGGCCAGGAGGAAGCAGATCCTGGCCTCGGCAACTCTGGTTCCTGCTAGGATAGCCTTCTTCAGGGCGTACCGCAGCACCTCAGGCTCCCTCTCCGTGCTGCAGATATGCTCCTGAACCCCCATCCGTAGGGCAGCCACGCGCTCCGAAGAGTCCATGTACTTCTCGGTGTTCTTCTGCGTGAGGTAGACGACGGCCAGGTTGGTGTGGATGGCGGTCATCAGGTGTAGGTCTGCAAAGTCACCTCGGGTGATGCTCAGCGCCTCCTCAAAATAGACACGAGCCTGGGAAAACTTGGCCCTGCTGGCACAGAGCTTGCCCAGGAGGAAACAAAGACGGCTCTGGGCCCAGAATAGCCTCCTCTTGCGGGCCAGTTCTCTGGCTGCACCTAGGTAGTCAACAAGCTCTTCCTTGCTCGTGTGGCCCTGGAAGGACAACCGGAGAAAGTCCAGGGTGAAACGGTAGAGGCCGACAAACTGTGGTCGGTATTCTCTGAGGTTTAAGAAGGCAAGCAGGGGCAGGAAGTCTTCAGGGTCATGGCCATCCTGGGGGGCACACACGGTAAAGCACGGTGGCCCCTCCTCTCCTCCCACTCCTAGGTCCCCTTCATCCTTATCTTCTAGTGGTGTGTCCACTTCCTTGGGTGGTGCCACACCAGCTTCTGCTGTGCTCAGTTCTCTCCGAATCCGGTCTAATTTGGTTCTCAGCTCCTGACGTTCTAAAGCGATACCCTCTCCACAGGAAGGATCTGAAGAAAGATGGAATCGCAGCACCTGGATAAGAACTCTAGAACTAAGAACTATCAAAGGCACCTAAAATCCTTAAAAATGTTTCATCATCATGCTGCTTATCTAGTATAGGGTTGCAGATCAGAGCGTGGAGACTATCCCAGGAAGCGGGGGAGCACCATGGAAATGCCAGTTGGCCTAAATGCGTGTCTTTCACTACGGGACAGAGAGAGAACGTGCAAACCCTACACACAGCAGGGTCAGGATTTTAACCCTGGACTCCAGGGGTATGAGGCCACCTATTTTGATTAGAAGTTATAAAGTACATACTTACTTCGAGCAGTTCCTTCTGGAGAAGCAGGTACTTCCATTAAGTCTGGAATACCCAGAACAGTAAGAGAGACTCAGGATGGTACCACACACACTCGGTGCTCGATGTGAATATAATCAAAAAACAGTGAATGATATGAGCTCACCCAGCTTGTAGACGGTGCTGACGTCACTCTGACACGACTCCGTTAGCATGGCCACGGTCTCAGGTATCACATGCTCCTGCTTCAGGCTAAACAGCAGCCCTTCTTCTCGGGTCAGAAATATATCCATTGATCTGCCAACGTGAGGTTTCCATGAGAACTCTGTAAGCTGCTAACTTTGATGGCTGGAATGATTAGGATTGACTGCACCAATGAATCCTGTTCTGGATAAGCGGGTGTGAACATGGGTGGGTCTGCCTGTTTGTAAGTTACCCTTAGACCGAAAGTAGTGTCTCGATGCGTATTATTTAGATGGCAAGCGGACAATTATGCAAAGCCACTTACATTTTTAAATGTATTTTTCCTGGAATATTGAGTAGCTTTCTGGAGGGCTTCGTAAAGCCGGGGCTAAGAGGTACAAGTCGAGGCCATTCACTACTGTGCAGTAGTCATTGGCAACATCGTCAAGCAGAGCCTCACTAGGCAACACTCACTCACGGAGCGAGCTGGCAGGCTTGACAAGGCTGGTTCTCACAAGCCCGATGCTTCCTGTCCCTTCATGCCTCCCCAGGAACCACTTAAGGCAGGACGTCAGCCGGCCCAACACATGGATTCTGTCGCCATGCTCAAAGCTCAGTTCGTCTGGACCGCCACTGTCCGATGGCCCTGTGGCCACACAGGAACCCGTGGCTGGGGAGCATAGACAACAGGTAGGTAATAGTACTAAGGCAGGAATGAGGTGGCCTTGTTAAAGGACTGCAATACCCAGAAAGCCCCAGCTGCCCATTATAAATCTTTGTTTCCTCATTAATGAACACATGACAAACCCATCATGTGTCCAGCCAGGCTGAATTACTATACGTCACAGCAGGACGACCATAAATTGTAACACGAGATAAATGTGGGAAATGCTTTTGAGTTTTCATAAATGAAATTATACTGTGACCAAGAACCTGAATGATTGTGTCGTATGACATAATGATCTCTTCATACCAAACTGATAGGGGAAGTCACAGGTCAGCTTTCCATGGCCAACCAGGATGTTTTCACTGCATGACTTCAGGAACCATCTGGAAAGAAAACCGAAAAAAAATTCCAGCCTTACACCAGTTTCCAGACAAAAGAAAAAAAAAACGGATGATACCTTGTGATATAAACTGATGGCTCTTGTGTTTTTTGTACAAATGATGATGTTGGTTTCCACTGGGGGAGGGGTGAGGTCAGGGGTCAATCCCTCTGCTCACTTGAAACTGGTTGTACTGAGTGCATGAAGCGAAATCACAGTGTGTGTCATTCCCCATCTCCTCATGGCTTTATGGTTTTAAACATTTAAATTAGACTGCAGGGCCATGCTTTTATCCTGCCTGGTTGGCTTTGCTAGTAAAACTACCCCAGTCCATCCCCCAATCCCTGTGTTCAGGGAACCTGCTTGCTATTGTGAAGAACCTGTTTTTTCACCATTACCCAGTTAATACCAGAAGAAAACTCCTCAAACCCTTACAGAAGAAACACGTGCTTTTCGGAATATCACGTGAAACTCGGTGCGACTTTTTTTCTTCTCACATGAAAGTCTGTTTTTTTTTCAGGTTTTCACATTCATTTTCATACGTGAAAATTTCATCCAATGTGAAAAATGAATTGCATGTCACTTTTTAACACATGGAAACGTGTATCGTACATGTGAAACTGTGAATTTCATGTTTTTTCCTGCAAGGGAAAACTTGCTTAATACAGTTATATGAGGAGATGTACTCTAATTTGGATTAAACAGCTTTCTGCTGAGCTAATAATAGGTACAAAATGGCTATGGATAGAGGGACGGAGTCCAAACATGGAAGCACCAGGGAGATCCACTCACTGGTGAAATGGGCTGATGGGCTCCACAGCTGGTCTGTGCTTAGTGCCCTTGGCCCCATCCACTAGGGACTGCATGGTCCAGCTGGACCCCATGAAAGGTGGCTCAAAGATGCCAATGTCCCCCTGCTCCAGGTACAGGTCCCTGCTTGATGTGCAGCTGTCAAACATCTGGCTGGCGGTGCAGCATCCAAAAAACGACCCTAGGAAGCACACAGGTTTAGGTGGTATTTTGGGTTAAGCTGACGGACAAGGTGTTGGAGCCGATATTAAGGATTTCACACCAGGATTCTAGAATGCGGTTGAAAACGTTAGGCTAAGATGTTGAGCAAGTTTATGGGTAGCGTTGGTCGAGGGCACTGGATCTCAGCGTAGGTTCAGGAATTAGCAATTGAACTAACATGCCAGGAAAGACTTTAGAAGGTGTGCTAGTGAGTACTATGATACATTAGTGACAGGATATAAGGACATTTGTGTTACCTTCCTGCATCAGTAACCCTTTGTACAAAAGATTTAACATCTCCTCTTGGACCACCACCTCTATTCCTGCATCTTCCTGCTCCAGGGAGCTCACCCAGAAATCTTGGTCAAGAAGTAGATTTTCCATGCAGTGTCCAAGGAACCCTGATGGGTAAAAAGACACATCAGTGCTGACGTGACCACCTTGCAGCCATGGTATACTGCTAACAAGTAACCAGCCTACCCATAGTGTAGTATGTGTGGAATCTCCATAGCTTATCAAAGGATCTGCAGGTTATAAAGATGGTCTCCTCCTCACTGTTGATGGACAGCAGCTGAGCAGAAAGTTCCTGGAACATGAGGCAAAGTACAATGACACTCTGACTCAGGAATAAATGAACATGTCCAGCAGGAGTGTAGTTTGAATGCAGAAAATTAAATTTTAATTATTCAATATAATATTAATTATATTATATTGATGTGTCAGTATACATTAAGAGCTTCACACTTTCAACACTGCTAATTTTAGTAGCTAAAACAACGTCTCTTTGCAATCCAGTTAAAGCTGAATGAAATTAGTATTTGTATTTTCAGAACTTGCCATGTCAAACAATATCTTAGCTGGACTAATAAGAAAAATCACGACTTTCAAAGGCCACACTGAGTGAGATTTTTGGGCATTTTCTATCATTGACTGGATTAAACAAATAGAAAAAAGCAATATAGTGGAATTAAACTAATACAGATGACTATATTTCCATTCAAAGCACTGGGATATTTCTCCAGGCATTACCAAGCGATCTGGACCCATGCCAGGAACAGGAGGTCGATTCCCATTGAGACAATCTGGATGCACCCCTGGCTGAGAAATATGGCCAGCACCTGTCCAGCGATGGCCTCTTCATCCCACCACAACCCATGCACCCCCTGAACCACAGCATACCACTCATTTAGGATACACCGAAGAGGAGCCGTACCACAAAGAGAGCTGACATTGACCCGCTGTCAGCCTCCAGGACACGCAGTTTCCCCCTCAGCACTTCCTGCAGCCCCCCATCAGGTTGCTTGTAGGGCCCCCGTACTGCAGCCAGCCGTATGGACAGCGCTGTGGATTAATGCACAGTCAGCTACTTCAGTTCCTGAGTGCTGCTCAGCCACTACCCTGTCATTGCTTACTTGGTACTAATTTACCACTCAGCTACTACTGGTCTCTGTAAAATTGCTGCTTAAGCACTACAGAGT
>JAACJT020000013.1:9336087-9356029 GCA_009936485.2 Gymnarchus niloticus | reverse complement strand
GCCACTGTCGCCTTTGGCTTACTCTCTGGGGACTGTGGGCCCGGGACTATGTAAAGCGCTTTGTGACCGTGCTCCATATTAAAAGCGCTATATAAATAAAATTGAAGTGAATTGAATTGATGATTAGTGAGCAGCAGTATGGTTTCATGCCGGGAAAGAGCACTACAGATGCGATGTTTGCTCTGAGGGTGTCAATGGAGAAGTATAGAGAAGATCAGAAGGAATTGCATTGTGTCTTTGTGGACATAGACAAAGCATATGACAGGATGCCTAAGAGGAGTTGTGGTACTGTATGAGGAAGTCGGGAGTGACAGAGAAGTATGTAAGAGTGGTACAGGATATTTCTACCCACCACGAGTTATGAAGCCTCATTTAATGTCAGCCTTGATTGGTTAGTTCAGGACACTCCTACCCAAAATGAGTTTTGAAGCCTCATTCAGTGTCAGCATTGATTGGTTAGTTCAGGATGCTCCCACCCACCATGGGTTTGAAGCCTCATTTGTCCCATCACTACCATTACCCATGTATACATCCTGATATTTCAGTGAAGAGGAGAGAAGCATATTGGTAAAAATTCAGCGTGGAAAACAGCATCTGTTAAAAAACCTCATACAAAAAAAAACAGACAATACAGTGCATGCAGGGCATGAAGTTTACCTTAAATGGCCGGAATAAGAGGTAAAGCTCCCTGGGCTTGATGTCCAGGGGTAGGCCGCTGACAAACAGCGTCCGCACCTACAAGCAGACAAATGAAACACGTCTTATTGAGCTTCTATCAAGACAGACATGTCCCTCATGAAGGACTTGGTATTTGCAAGGCCTCTTCTTACACAGGCAGAAGGCGCCTGTGCTTAAAAGCAAAAGCTGATATCCCTGCGATGAGGAAAGTGTCCGTGATATCAGTGTGATGAGGAAAGTGTCCGTGATATCAGTGTGATGAGGAAAGTGTCTGTGACATCCATGTGATGAGAAATGTTTTGACTGCCCCCCCGATTCTCTTATCTGTACAAACAAAGCAACTATCAATGAGCTACCCCCCCCTCAAAAAAAAAAAAAAAAGAAATGAAAGGAAAAAACAAAAAGTATCACTGGCAATGTTATAAGCCTAAATATCAAGGCAAGGCTTTCCCAGGAGATCTCAGATTTTGCTGACTCATTGGTACATCAGTGCTCTCTCTGCCTTGCCACAGTGCAAAAACATGTGGTTAGGAGAACTGGCATTCCGAAATCCCACCCCATATTGAGTGATTTTGTGCGTGCCCTGCAATGGTCTAACAGCAAATCCAGGATGTTCCCGTCTTGTCACCTATGCCACCTGGGACAGGCTAACCCTGTGATCCTGTACAGTACAAGCAGTTGGAAGATGGATGGATGAATGGATGGATATGACTGATGGATTTCCCTGATGGATTTGATGTAAGGATTTGATGGACAGATGGAAAAATTTTATGAAAACCAGAAGAATGTTAAAACATTTGCTTCACTTCCCAGGATCATCAATGTATTTGAGGTAGAACTAATTTTCAAAACAACATTGCAAACAAATGTCAAACAAATGTATAAAATTGTAGAAGGTCATTTTCTGGGCCAGTGCTATTAAAACAGTTACGTCAGAGTTAAGAAAGAGGCACCCAACAGGCTCCCATAAATAAGATCTTAAGTTAAACTTTTAACTGCTGTTCAACTTGAGTTGTTTTCCTAGCCCTGCAGGGCAGTTTTGCATGAATGAATCATTTGCCATTTATGGAGATCCTGCGTGCACATGTTCGCAGGACAAACCCACCAAATGAAAACACGGACTCAGGCACTTCGAGAAACTCTGTAGCAGTTACCAGGCAACCGTTCACTGAACTTGCCATGCCCTGGGTTGGAGACGTCACCTCCCATTAAAGAGACTCTTCACGGTCCAGCTACTGCCGTTTTAATCAACATCGTGAGATGCCAACGTCCGCGAGGGCTGTCATCGAGTTGTCAGTGGCCTCACATAGAACGCTCCTCTGTTTTTGTCATTCGTGGCTTGCAGGTTGGCCATGGGGTCAGAATTCTGCTCTGACAGGCTATTCATCATCAAGTGGCAGGCACGGCAAAAAATTAACTTGCAAGTTCAAGCGCACACGTTCAAACAAGGAAAATCAGGAACCTGCCATGACGTTACAGGTCACGGTTGCTGGTTTACACCACAACCCTCGGTGTAGACCAGGTGAACTGGAAAGCCAAGGGCTTATTTAAACACTTAACTGGATTGAATGCTGGCCCAATACCCTTCCTGGCAGAGTCCGATCATAAACACAACCAAGACATGACCGTGTCCTGGACCATAAAACCTTCATGTTACATCTAATTTAATAAGAAGCATTGAGAAGATTGTGTCCTCTTTGGTTAAAGGATAATTTGGTCTTGTACATCCTGTACACACAGTGTTACTATAATTCAATTCAATTCAATTCAATTCAATTGAGTGTTACTATAACTCACAACATCTTGGCAAAGCTCAGCTTTTGGGGATCATTCTTCTCTCATGGACCCGATTTGGACAAAATAGTTGTAGACACAAGTTATGGCAACGTGTGAAAGCCACAAAAGGTTCACAATTAAAGTACTGCTACACTACAGAATTATACAAATTACTGTACACAAGACGTTTTCTTATTTTTCACAATATGATGATAGTTACACACTTAATTATCCATTTTCCACACTGATAAAAACAACTCTCGCAAACAGTTCAAAGCAGGACTGGATGTCAGTTATAAATGAAGCTCTCCATTGATTTCAAAGACATTGTAAGATTTCTTGAAGAGATGATGTGGCACTGTAATTAACACTGTGGTCTCACACCTCCAGGGCTGGGGCCTAGAATCTGTGTGTGTGTGTGTACGTGTGTGTGCGCGTGCGTGTGACATTGCATGCCCTACCCGTCTTATACAACTTGAATGTTAAAAATAAAGATGTCATCAAAAGCTATTTTGTTGAGAACTGTAATGTGTTCATTTAATATACTCTATAGGCTACAATGTATCAGGACAGGGATGATCTGAATATTCTGGAGGGCATTATACCTGCATTAATTCAAGCAGTTTAATTTAGAGGACATCCTGTAAAATAGAACATGTGATAGAAATAGTCACTGGCATATCCAGACTGCCCGTTAATCTTGTTATTCGCAAGGGATTTCACCTGGTCTATGGTTATACATTTATCAGGTGGTGTCATGACTTTATCCATTGGTTGTGTTAAACATTAACACAACATTAATAAAACATACTTCAATGCACAACATAAAACTGACTCAAGCCCCAACACAGTGGCCATGACTACAATAACTAAAGTGGTTAGATTAAAAATCCCAGAGACGAAAAAAACCACCTGAGGAGGGCGGGGTCAGAGCAGATGATTGACGGAATTTTCTTGGCTCACCATAGAGAGAGATGCCCAGATCATCATCTCAGTGAATACACACTGGAACCTGGTCAGAACGTGCCGCTCCTTGATCGTACATACACGCATCGCCCTCTGGTCAGAGATTAAGGACTGGAGCAGAAATTCATAGCTTACCAATTATACAATATTAAATTTTAAGACTTAATAGGTCAACCCAAGAACTATGCAAACATAACTTTAAAAGTCAACTAAAAATAAGCTATTAGTGCAACTGTAAAGTTTTCGATATTTAATTCCTAAATAACAATCTAAAGAATATGTTCTAGGCTGCAACATGCAAGACTGGGTGAACCCTACACTGACCAGCATAACTGGTTAGAGGACGGAAGGATGGATGGTTCTCCACCACACCAAAGGTTTCACTTACCCAATACTCTATTGTACTTTAATAATATAATAAAAATAATATACCTACTAATCCAAACAGCAGGCCTAACGATTATAAAAAGTCCTTAAAAAATCTTAATATTATCTTCAACAATAACAGAGTTAAACCAATTGTGGAATGCAGTTTAAAGGCAGTATCTACTCCTGAGTCTGCGTCTTCATGAACTCGTGATAAAGATAGTTCGAGTGCTGTCCTTGCACACACTTCATCATGCGAGCTGTCTGAAGGCACGGCGATGACCTGGGGCTGCTTTGGGCCGAGCACGGCCACATGCAGTTCAGGGAAACCCAGACTCCACTAAAGGTCTTTACAGGGTCAGGTACGGGGATTCAAGAAGAGTGGTGCAAAAAAGATGAGAGAAGTCAGGACCATGACTCTTCCATGTGTCTAGAACACATGGATTTTGGTTCATCTGATGCATTCATTTGAGTTTTAAGACTTTTCGGTTAGCCTTTACCTATTCTGATCAGTTTGCCATTCTTAGAGGGGCAAACTTTGCCAGCTTTGTGCTTTTTACCGCATAACCTGTTTTTTTCTTTTACTGACGGACAGCTGTAGAGGACAAATGGTGGGGTCTTCACTTGATTGACGGGGGAGAGGTCCAGTTGGCAGACCTCATTAAAGCGGGACACAGCCTTGTAGCCTCTACCTTGGAAATGCCTGCAGTCATGTTCAGATGCTATGGCCGCACAATGCACCATGATCTTCGGATCTCGCTCTCGGCCTACGTGTTGACACACACATCGGAGAGGGAGACACGGCGCCAACTGCAAAGAGCAGCACCACCAGACGAGCCTGGAACGTCCTGGCATCCAACAGGGTCGGGTGCGATGCCTGTCAGGGGATTCATACCAACATAATCCTGTGCTATCCTGCTACGGAAATCATACAGCCATAGTTACCGTGTTATGAAGCAAAGCAAGGCAGTGGCTAAGAACGAGTTTCAGAATTAAGAAAGTACCGAAATGTAAACTAAAACAGCACATGAAAGAACGGCAGCCGAAATAAAAAGGGAGATTGCACTGCACTGTAAAACAAATTAGCTCACATGATTCATATCTCCATAAGCATAAACTATTCATTTTTCCACTGCCGTCAGCCTGATAGGTTTCCATGGCAGGCCTTGTTGCCTTTTAAAATACTTTGCGTTGTGTCGCCAACCAATGGCCAAGATAAGGTGACAATCCCCACGGCTGTGTTATAAATAAATCTAACGAAGTGTCTGTGAGCTGATGCATGTCTGCGCATATGCAAGAGTGTTTGTGACCCAAGTTTTGAGGCAGTCTTTATTAATGATTGCTGCCTTTGGATACTGGGTTGGAGACACGGCCAGCTATCAGTACTAGGCTGCTAATTCTTCATTCAGATATCATAAACTGGGAAAGTGGGTGAAGCCTGTAACTACCATTTAAAGAAAACCTATATAATTCCACTGTTGATATCTGGTTCATCTGATTTGCTTGTTTAAAGAGATGATCCTTTGACGAATATTTTCCTAAACATCTGCATTCTAAAAATCGACCACAGACAGGGAGAAGACCCGAAAAACAGAGGATCCTCATGTGGCCTGACGTTGATCACCCAGGGTAGAAACTGGTGCATCACCTGGTGGTCTGTTGTTTGTGCTTTGATCCCCCACACTTTCCCTGAGTTTGAAGTTCCTCACCATGACAGAGATGCAACACACCCTGAGAATGAACACGAAACCCAAGGCTGTGTGGGGTGTGCATCGTGTGGAAGCTTCGAAGGAACCGACCGGACGGTTGCACGAGTCTGCACTCTTATCTGATGTCATTAAAAGAGATGAACCAAGACAATAAAGACACTACACAATGCAAATCAGCACTTTGTAAATCCAGTTATAATACTTTGTTACAAGACATAAAGGACCAGTGGTAATTATATAATTCAGTACAATCTTGGGCCCTAAAACCTTTTCAAATATGAACTTTGTTATATGAGCGCTTATGACTGGGTATATTAAATCTGACTCATTAGGCTTTCGTGTATAATGATTCCCCTTCATAGACCATATATCAAATTTAAATTCCATTCAGGAAAAAATGGAATTACACAAAACTTCCCTCCAAGAGGGGTTTAGAAATATAGTGATTATTCTCCCAATGAAAGTTTTAGAATTACATCATTTTGATGAATTTGGGTAAAGCAGATGCTAATCCTCCCATAGACACAAGCAAAGCTACTTTGGAAAGAAGAGGTGCAGAATGTCTCATTCATAAACCCAAGCGATGGAAAGTGATCGCCTGTCACTCTTCAACGAAAGTCTGCTGGCCCCTGACTTGAGCTGCCTGGCTCTCCAGCCCGGGGGCCCATAGTATGATGTTGACGAGCTTGAAGGTCACAGATGAACTCATTTCAGCACCCGTGAAGAGTGGCAGAACATTACTAATTGACTGCAGCTGCGTTCCCACAAAAATGGGAAATATAATGGACAAGTTCACTGCGAGGCAGGTGACTTGATGCATTTGTTGCTGATTCCATCAATGTGTTGACTTTTTAGACCTTTTACTGAACTGCCCTGAGACATTGTCGCTTAAATCCTGGCAAATAGGACACGTGAGCCTGTGATTGTTGGACAATCTCATATCTACCTGGAAAACCAACACTGGAAGCATGTAGAAACAAAATGTGAAAACAAACAGTAGAAACTCTGAGAGTATTTCTCAACTTACATCATCAGGGAAACTGAAAAGAACTAATCTGTGCGCCCGGCTCCAAACAAAGGACTTAGCACAATACCTATTTACTTAAGGGAGTCAAGGAAACCAGACAGCCGATTACGCAACGTAGCAGGCAGAAATTGGCCAGAAAGCCAGTTAGAGTGTGTGCTGCTGTCTACCTTTCTGTCAGGACCCGTTACACGCTGCGGAAACCACATTTCAAGTGGCATCAACAATAGTGACAGTGACATCTCCGGATGGCAGCCTAGCTGACTGCATGTCTGCATGCCAGCCATGTGTCCGAGTCATCGTGCGCTTTTTAAATTAAATTAAATCCCTTACACATTATCCATTATTTTTTTTTAACTCATATAAACGAAAAGCACTAAAAGAGGTACTTTCTTTAAAACACTGCTACTGGGGTCACGATCGTTTGTAGGAAGAATACAAATAAACAAAAATGAATAGAAACTAGGGATTTACTGATGCAAATGTATTTTCAAATGAGTAACCCGGGATTTGTGCACTCGGGGTATCAGTTTCATTTACTCAAGCCGGGGTGTGACATGCTGAATACGGGGAAATGAGTCTTACTATCCGAAACGCACAAAATTCAGTCGCTTTACACTTTCACACTAAACTGCTGCTTAAAGATGGAGCAGAAAGTAGAGCAGTCAAAGAAAAGAGAACACACGGCATTACCTCCTCTTCTGGGTTGCTGAATTCATTGGAGCCAGCCTCCTTATCCATTATCTTGCCAGTCCCTTTTGTACCGGATGCCTGCTTTCCTTGGGTCGTGTTATTTTTAATAAAAAAAAAAGAAAGAAAAAATCCAGCTGTTACCACAGTCAATAAGACAATGGCGTGTCTCGCGTGGTTACAATTAATAAAGAACTGGAAAGAAAGTAACAATTCAGGAGAAGGGCGGTCAGGCACCAGCGTTATCCCAGTAAAAGTGAAGTTGTCGCCCGGTGCCAGTCCCAGTCCCAGAGCCCCCGGACTGCCCCACGCTGACTGCTCGACCAGCCGCTTATGTTATCATCTCCCGGCCGCTGCACCAGCGTCAGGCAGCGCCTGAAAGAGCTCGTCGCCTCTCTCTCCCCGGGACACTGACGCCGGGTCGGTGGCGCAGTTTTAGGGGACTCACCTTTGGAACAATGGCAAGGAAGGGAAGACCACACCCCGGGACGAGGGGCACGCACTCTCATGGTCGTCTCTACGGGGGTCTTCCGTAGTCAGCAGCCTGGATCTCTTTTAAACTGATGGGGTTTTAAACGCACTACTTAATCGATTTTTGTTTTTTTTTTTTTTGGTTTCATTTCCATGACGGACAAAAGAATAAATCTGCAAAAATACACATGTCTGACCTTAATATTAACATTTTACTATACTGGTATTAATTTGAGTCCAAACACTACCTTCTACCAGACAGTTGCAATGAATGCAGTATTGTAATACAGCTACTGTACATATCCACTCCAGTCATTTATCTTGAAGGATGTTGGCAAATCCACTCAGCTCTTAAGATGCTGTTTGTGAAAATCAAGCCATTTTTGCACATGGGGAGGTAATCTTAACATTATTAAATTCTTCCTAGAGGAGAATACAAGACAAACACACTTTTTTCTCATGTAACCCACATCTCTCCTTCTCCACTTGAACCTTTCAGATAACACCCTGTCGATATTAAAATCATCCTGCCAGTCAGTGTTGAGGGGACAGCTCCTGCGTGTTGATAGCGCAACATCACACAGTAAACGAAAATGGCCTGTCACTCTCAAAGAGCATCACTCCTCTTTACCATCACACTCAGATGTGAGAATTGGACCGAACCGTTTCATCAGCGCAGGACTGAAGAATGGATCAGGAGGAAATGTCGTAATGTGCGTTTCGTGTGAAGTCATACATATCTTGGATAACTTTATGTAAACGATATATGACTTCATGCATATGATTACTCATCGATATTAAGCTCTTCCTGCTTTGGTGTGTTGCTGTCTCTGGTCTCCCTTATTATTATATAGGCTAAATTCCTTGCCTCATATTTTTACTACACTTTCCGAACTAAGTTCACTGGGTTTTTCCATATAACTCCTGGCATAACTGGTATAACCAATCTATTTTTTCAAGACAGGACTCTGTCATATCTCATGCTTTCCCTTCTGCATTTCTCATTGAACTATGTGATCAAAAGGATCATCAGCTGGACCCAGACATCTGGCTGGAGGCAATGTTTGGATGGCGGGTGTGATGGAGTGTACCGACACAGCAGGCTGCAGTCCACTTTCAGTCCTGTTCCTCCAGCACCTGGATCACCTGACCATGATCACTAGCCAGTTGTTGCTTTTGTTAATTATGGTCATCATTAAAATAACTTTTTAAGGGCTCCATGGTACAGATTTTACCTCAATTTCCTGTTCCTAGGGCATATTGATGGTCAGTTCTCTATTAGTAGGAGTACCAGTTTTCCTGTGAACTCCATCAGTGCTACAGGTTTACTGTTTTCGTCTCTGCTGTTGATACATAACCAGTCAACGAGAAAAGTAACTTCTTTCCCCCAAGTGATTTTTTTTTTGCCTATTCCTGAGTTGACCAGGAAATCTGTGCACAGTAGGGGCTGACAAGAGGATCAAAACAGACAGGGGGTCTGCATAGCTCCGCTGAGACCAGGAGAAGATAGAAGAAGACTAGAGGAGCCCCCGCGACTGCTCACTAGGGTCAGGTGGTGTGGAATAAAAGGCAGATGCCATCAGCCCAGCAAGCACAGTCACTTGATTTGTTGTTATGGTAACCGGCAGTCATGGAGATGAGAATGTTCAGCGTTATTAGAACACATACTGGTCAGAAAGGCTTGGGGTCATAGTCATGGGATCAGTTTTCAATATTCTGTTTAATATGTAATATTATAACATTTTACGCAGTAAAACTAGATAAATGTAAAATCTGGGAGACTTGACTAAATGATTAACGTGGGTATTTTCACTAATCGTTGCCACTGTGTCTGCACAGTGGGCAGATTTTCTTGTTTTTCTTTTCCTGAGCCGGGTTAGCTGGCCATTTATCTTGAAGGCTGCCATGACATTCCCTGGTCACACAGGTGACTGGATGCGCCGTGTAAGTCTCATGGACGCCAGTTAATGTAGCAGTCAATATCTCTGGCTCAGTCGTCAGGATACGTTATCCATATTATTTGCAGTTCTCAACACTCCCACATAGCCAGGTAGATTGGCCAAGGACGTTGCCCTGTAATACAGAGAAAAAGAGCCTTGCTGATCACTAAAATGAACCTTAGTCCTGATCTCAGCACAGCTCCTGGAATACCTGCTCAGCATCCACACGTGTGATTTGGGTTGCATTTCTAAGGAATGGGGTAAATATGAAAATGTGAGTTTGTTCTTAAGATACGATGGACCTGTTGGACTGTCAGCTCTCTCTCTGCGATGTTGAAGTGAGCTGGGAAAATGTAGGGGGATTTCGAAGTACTTTTAAACCATTGACGGATGGCGGCCAGATCTGAGCGAGGGGAAAGCTGTTTGGCCACAGCCACCTGAACTTCAGGTTGTAGCAGATAAATGGTTAAAAGCGAGAATTCTCCTGCTGGATTTATTTTAACATATTTCCAGTTCATTGACATGTTCTCATAGCAAACTATAATTCAATATTATTATAAATATATTGACTCTGGAATGTTACAGTGTGAACTAAGAATAATATGTCAAAGAAATATATGGTTAAAAGCCTATTCTGCAGCCTACAGCTGTTTGAATTTTTTTTGGCAAAGTTTGAAACTTTATTTTTATCCTGGATCATTTTTCACTGGGCCACCTGGCCCATGCTGATCTTCACTGCATGAAACATTAGGTTTGTCGTTTCACTCATCCATTTTATACACGGGACTTTGGTTCATTCAGCCCTATTAAATCTTCAGATTTTTGCATTTCAGGATGCATCAACAGAGAAGAACCATTTATTGGCGAGTTAGCTGTATTTGCTAACAGCTTACCAAATCAGCCGGTGTGTTTGGTGTTGGCTGGCACGTGCTTCGGTGGATGCGCTGCTGATAGCCTAAAATACATGCTGGCATGTTCGATGCACCACTGGGCTTAACAGATCCGTCAGCGTCTTTGGGGCTCCGCACAAGGTTTAAGACGGCAGCTGGGGGTCTCTGTGGAGACCCTCACAAGTGGCACTCGTGGAGGCCCACAGTTTGACAGGGTGTGGTGACTGTATTAAAAATTCTCAGTGAAATACAATGAGAGCCAGAAAGCCTCGCAGGTCATCCCTCAGAGCCCGGCAGGAGTGCCGATGCCAGCTGTCATGGTGCCTTGATATTCCGACCACCAGGGGCTTCTTTGACACCGTGCCTCATAGAGAACGATGGCTGCTGTTCTTGTCCCTAAGCATCTACGCACACACACAGAAAGAGGCATTATCATGCCCACAAACAAGTGATAAAACATCCCTACAGGAAAGAAGTCTGGGAGGATCAGAAGAGGATCCTTTATCACAAAAAGGCAACTCTTTGAATATCGGAAGTGTAGTATAAACCTTTTATCTTTCCTTACACAATGGAAATCAAAAATAAAACAAAATCTAGTGTAATAATTATACTTATTAATTTAAATATCTTAATGTTTTTTTCCAAGGCAAAGTACTTTCTGTGTTTCTCATAGAGAAATGAATGCAAAGGTTCTTGGAGGAGACTCTTGGTATAGTAATGACAGGAAAATGACAGGCACTCCCAAAACAGGTGAATGCAGCAGTGCATCCACAGGCAAAGGTGTTGTTTGGAGGGTTGTCCCCTGTGGTGATAAGTGACCAGCATGTTCCACAGACGTGGTTTAGAGGCCCGGTCCCTGTTGTGACAAGTACGTTCCAAAGACACGGTTTAGATGCCCGTTCCGTCGTGACAAACACGTTCCAAAGATGTGGTTTGGTTCTTCTCCTCTACCAAGCCATCTTCCTGGCACCACATTGTATGTGAAAATAGAACCTGATTTTCTCAGCCTGCCTGTGAGATAATTAGCCCCTTGTCCAATTAGCCCCCTCAGAACTCTCTGGTGGCCAGTGGCTAGCCCTCACTCCAGCTGGTCCCGTCAATCAGAAGATGGAGAGACAAGGCTCTGAGCCCACAGGACCAGACAGACAGCAGGCACTGAGAGGTCGACCTCTTATGCTATTTTATCCAAGTTCTCTGGTGGACTTGAATTCTGGACCAGAGCTTACAGTGTTACAGATATTCTTATTTACAAACTGGAATAATCCAGGTTATATAAAAAAGGGCACACACATAGGCTGGAACTTCTCAATCACTGCTCCGTCTTGCTTTACCACTCTACTTTCAGCTACATGTGAAGTAATTTCCTGGTCCACCGGTAATGGCACATTTTCCTCCAAGATTTAAATCTCCACAAAACTTCCTGAACCACTCATGTACAGCAGCAGTTACATCTCTGTGTCCAGTACAAAAAAAAAAAGTGTGTTTTGAAAAGGAGCTTCTCAGCTGAGGTAAAAAAAAAAAAAAAAAGCACACAGCAATGGTATATGTTTAAAGAAAACAGTCATGTTGATTTTCACACCAAAAATCATGTGGAAAGAAAAAAAAAATACACAACTTTGTTTTAACCTTTTATGTTTTGCATTGGCAACATCACCTTGCCAAAAGATAAAGCAAAAACCACCATATAAATTAACATCTGGAATGGACAAACATCTAGAAATGATTAAAGAAGGGAGAGAAAAAAAAAACCTACTTTATGAATAAGGACTTACTACCATATTTTACACAACTGGTCATTGAGGATTCCAGGCCATGTGGTGTATTGTGTTACTCCTGTTTAGATTCCAGCTTCACCTCACTGACATGCAGGAAGTTCGTCATGGAAGCTGATCCATTTTAGTTTTTACCAGGAGTGGCATTTCCTTTGACCGTCTTTTTCAGATGGTGATAGTTGGGCAGGATCTTCATTAGGAAGTCCAGCTGGAGGGTCTGAGGCTGAAGGCAACAAACGATGAACCATATGTCGATCATACCAGCAAAACTTAGCATGGACAATGAACACGCCTCCACCACATTGTCCAGACAACTGGCTGTGATCAATAGCCATGTGGTCAAAAATGCTATGAACAGGGGCTGAGTCTCTATCTAAATAAAATGAAATGCATGGTCACTGTGATGGGACCACCATTTGGCTGATACTATGTGGAAAACTTGTCCACTCAACCCAAAAACATCAGTAAGTGTTACTATGTCTACAGCACAGTCCAAATGTGACTCTTCAGAACAGAGTCCTCATGGGCCACCGCTCCTGTAGCAGAATGGGATTTGAGGAAGGTGGCATCCACATTCTTTCAGCTTCACTGATTATGGTCTACCCATCACCCTCTTTGCCTCTGACCTTCACCAGAGTTGAAAACACACAACCAGGCATCGACAGAAAGGACCCACCTGTGGCCTCTCCGTCTGGACACGGCGCATGCACCCCGACCCGTAGATGACCGTGTTCTCCGGGATGACCTCGCACGTGTTCACCTGGCAACAAGCGCCGATGATGCAGCCACTCGTCAGGATGACGTTCCGGCCTACCTCCGCTGGCAGGGGTCAAGACAGGGAATTTGAGAGCAAAACAAACACCATGAAGCCATGGATCTCTATTGCTTTATTCCTGTTTGTCTCCATTTGCTGGGGGATAACATTTATCTGCAGTGAATTTTGCAACATGTGTTCCCTCAACCACCTCGTACTTGTTACTGGTCACTCATTGGACATTCAGCATAGCAATGCCTGTACCTAAGCTAGATCCCTTAAATAAGTGTCTGGTAAATAAACACAAATGTACTGGAAGATCTCCTAGTAAAGAACAGAGCCCTCTCCAGTGACATTAAAGAAATCCAACTTTCAACATCCAGCTTGTTAAGTACTAAAACGTCAGCTCAGTCAGTCAGCAGGGTTGACATTTCTCCTAAAATGCTGATCAGCTGGCTTAGCCGGAAACCATACACAACATGGTCTCTGTAATTGCCATTAAAACACATCTCAAACACACCTCCAAAAACACCAAAAGTCTCCCATAAATGTGAAGGAATGGAGTGAAGTGTCATCTTACCTTTGGACTCAATTACATTGTTGTCTCCGATCTTCAAAGCCTGAGATACTGGCAATGTCAAAGACAATGGACTCTTTGCAGGAGATTTATTACATGTAAAAAATAAGTTAAAAGAGTTTAAGTGATATCTTTGCTTAACACTTCCAAGAAGCTTTTATTATTCCACTATATTACTCTGGCAGTGTACTCACAGGTACCAGTAAACTAAAGTCTTGTGTCAGTGTCACACTGTAACTCCATCTCCAACCACAGGACTCCACCACCATCCTGAGCAATGAAAGGATACTGCATCCGACCTCAAACACATTGTTGGTTCCAATGGTCATGGTCTTGGGCTCCACTCCTTCAGTGTCAGGCATTATGTTTTCAGGATAGCTAGGGAAATAAAGAACACATCAGCTTGGCTAGCTTGGAGGCTCAATAACTGGAGGGCGGCTGAACCAGGCTCACCCATTGATGATGAGGGCCTGCTCTTCTATAAGGTTTCCTTCTCCGATAACTATTGGTCCCGCTTCTGCGATAATGCGAGCTTTGGGGTGAACCACTGTCCTGGGGCCTAAAGGGTTCGATGGTGACACAGTAGTTTCAGTCTTCGTATTAAAAACCAGTTGATGAACATAGCAATCAGCACTACTACAGAACTGTGTCCGTTCATCATCCCACTGCCTATCAAGTAGTGAACTGAGGGTAGCCTGGAACCTTTTCCAGGCAGCTCAGGGCACAAGGAAAGCAAACCATTTCTCATAGTAGCATGTTTTTGCTCTGCTGGAAGAAATCTGTTTAACATGCATGCTCCACAGCTATGATAAATTATGAAAGTCTAAAGAAATTATATTCAAAAATGAACAAGGCCTACTGTATTGACAGAGCCGTATAATATCTTACCTATTGTAACGTCTCCCTTTATCTCGCTTTCAACACACACTACGGCCCCCGCTGCAATTTTACCACTTAAGCAAGGCAAACAGGAAGAGAACATAAAAAGCAAGGTCAATCACCACACAGTATGCTCACTTGTAACACTGTATCGATAGTACATCACTAAAATACAGGTGTAACTATACCCATTAGCTGTAATAACAGTTATCCTTTCGGTGATGTTGAGGATTATGGGTGTTGGCAGGCGATTTTTTGTAACCAAACCGTAAATGTATAAAAAAAAAAAAAACCATGAGCGCAACAAAATAAGCATTCCCCCGAAACAAGTTTTAAAATGTAAAAGCAAAAGAATCACTTGCTTTTATTCTTCAATACCTTTTCTGTGCCATTTGTTTTGAATTGGTGTCAGCCATCTTAACTGAATTCTAACTGATCAATGCGCCGGTATTCGACTATGTCAGTCTGAATGCAGCAGCACTAAACTCTACTGGCGTGACTTTGCTGCCACCCGCTGTATGGTCGCTGTTATATACGGGAAGCGCATTTTAATTCACTGACGACGTTGATAAATGTCCTCTACAGGTCAGAAAATGGAAGTGCAATAAACATCAGACGACGTAAATCCACGCTGTTTGTGTAATGGTTCCCAATAAGAGCCCATCAACACAATCATGCAATCCGGCATTTTTTAAAATAAGAAAATTCTGAAGGTTCAGGTTGCACAAGGGAAACGCGGTAAATCGAGGAAGTCTATATTGGCTGTATTGAGAATTGTTGCCATTTTGCACATTCCATCTGAAACTGGGAGACCTCGTTTACTGGTTTCCAACTGGATTTTGAGTTCTGAACTAGTCTGCATTACTACATACTACAGCTTCAGATTCTAATTAAAACCAGTCTATTGACTAGTTAATAGCACAGAACATTTACTTATTTCCCAGAATTCTGCTTGAGCTGTACTGGAATCTCAGCTACAACATCCAACAAAAGAAATAAAAAGGTTACTCCAAAAGGCAAACAGCTTGATAAACGTAACGTTAATCATGCATGTAGCTTTGTTCTAAATAATTGACAATAATCAGTGCAGTAACAAAACAGTCAAATGCAGTGGCAGGGGGCAGGTTGGAACATAGTGCATTGCTTTCCACAGGGCGTGGCCACAGGGGGTTACACTTTAAGGTGGTGCCACACACTGTAAGTCACTCTAATTGGTTGTCCCACCTCTGCACGACAGAAGCAATAGAAATCTCAGAGCCCAATTACCTGGAGATGGTGGCAACAGCTGTCTGCCAGTAATACAAGTTGTTATGCTGACACCATGTGGCAAATGATTCCTGCGTTTTGTCAGACATGGCACATCCATCAATTTCAAGCCATGCTGAGTTTTCTTAGCAACATCTGCTCCCTTGCTGCTGGATATGATCTTGTTATGGTTGTGTCACTCCTACGTGGGAGGGAGATGTTTTTCAGTCCGGTAAAGAAAGTGGATTTACTGCCCTGTAGAGCTGCTTGTGCAATGGCTTCCAGCAATAGCTGGTTATCACAGGACACTGGGGCAAAGGGTATGCAGTTTTGTTTCATCCAGTTAAAAGGTTCTTCTTGGATTTTATTTCTTCATGGAGGGTACATGCTTTCCCATCTGCAACACTCACACATACCATGGGCAAATTAGAGATGCCAAACTGTATATTTTGGGAGTGTAGGAGAAACCCACACGACATGGGAGATCATGCCAACTCAAATGCACTCACAGAGCAGGGGCAGGAATCAAACCCACAGCTCTGGTGGTGTGTGGTGACAGTGATGCCCAATGAGCCGCCATAGCATGCATAACGATGAATTTTGGCCCCCCTAAAATGTCCATGTTAAGAATATAATGGAAAATTTCCACCCACATTCTGGAGCATTCCATGACTCCTTTGACGAATATTCCTTTTCACAGGAAATTTTGATGCACTTGAACCCACCTTTTGCTTGTCTACTTATGAAGAGTGTACAGTAATAAGTAATTTTGCTGACGCGTTTTCCTCACAGCTGTTAGCATCAGTAATTGATCAAAGAACATTATGGGTGAAAGTAATGAATATTAATTAACAGTGAAAATAATAACTAAATTAGTCATTGTCTTTTCACGCTGTGTGGATATTTTTCATACATTTGGTGTTTGTCTCAGTTGAAAAACAAAAAATCAGCTTCACTTAGTCAGACAGAATTTACAGTGGGAAGCTGGAGTTAAGTAAAGAATTGAGCAGTTTATGGCAGTACTGGCTCCCTCCTGTTATAGGAACTATCTTGGCCAACATTGTCAGGGTATGCAACTTTAGGCCAGTTCATAGGCTGCTAGTAGACAGGTTGACTGATTTTACTTACACTCTGCAGAATGGCTCAGATTCAAAATGGCATTAAGCATCATGGCTGCTGTGTCCCTGTTTGCCCGCTTCATAGTGGGTGATTCTCCACCCCCCAGGCTTCTGAGCAGTCATCGCTCTGTGTTAGAGCTCACTGACCCGAATTCCTGGTTCAGTCTGTATTATTTCAAAAAGAGCTGGCTCCCTATTTTTGGACCAGCTGCGTGACCCATCAGGGTCGCAGTGTTTCTGCAGCTGTCGGTGCTTAGTTTGACTGGATGACACGTGGAACGTGTTGATGCGGCACTTAAATCGGTCCTGATGATGTGTCAGTGTTTAGCGCATAGCTCGAGCAAGCATTCTGGAATTTTCTGTGGTGATATGAATGAAAAGCCTTGTTACCTGAAGTTACTTCTGGGGAGCTTGAAGTGACCCCCAGCTGTACATGCTGTGGCCTCCACGTGAGACCGTCATACCGGCTGCCATTAGGGATCGGTTAGCATCTGCATTGTGTCCTGACTCACCACACTCAAGGCTGGCTGGTCAGCTGGTATCAGTGGGTCTATTTCAAGAACCTCTGAGATCTAAAAGGTTTCACTTTTATGTAGCAGATATTTATATATATTGTTCCAGTTCTTCCTGGTCTCTCTGACAACATATGATGTCTCTAGATGGAAACTGGTCAAAAGAAATTGACATGGATGACCAGGACATGGTATAGCACTGCAGCATAAAGCCTCTTGCAAACTTGTGGAAATGAGTGATTCTGTCCTCTTGACTGAACTCACAGGCCTTTTTATTCACAGTCTGGGTGCCACATGGATACCACTGTGCTGATAAAACTCATTCATTGGTTCATTTGGTTTGTGGGTTAGTCTGCTTCAACCCACTGCAGAGCTGAAAGGATGGGCCCTGGAACAAAAAAACAGATGTTTTGCCACTTCGGTTAAATATAGCCTGTGATTAGATAGCTATTGTTCTCTCTGTTATCTAAAGTTGTGCTCTCCATTTGGCACATTGCACTATGTTCCAAAATTTGCCAGGTTCCCAGCGAAACTATTTAAGAGAAGGCCCCTGATTAACACAGGCGAGCAGTCTGCGAGCCGGACCCGTAGCACGATGTCCCCCACAGTGCGGTCCCAGCCCCCCTCCTTCTATGACTTTTCCCAGCTCATCTTGAGAAGTGGACCCCTGGGCCACCAGCTGGCTCGCCGGCACCGCTTCAGCTACATGGAGGTGGAGGTGCTGGACCAGCACACGGGACTAGCTATCCATGTCCTTGACAAGGTAGGGTGGAGTGTGTACCACAGGAGGCCCACTGACAAGCATTGTAGCTGGATCGCAAAGTTATAGATTGTGTTTAGAAAGGAATGTGGCTTTTTTATTTAAAATCATTGATCATAAATCTCAGACCTTTTGCATGTTAACTTCATGATGAGAAGTTCAGTGCCTTAACTACAACTCCACCTGCTGTAAAGCTGCAGCAGTCACAGGTGTTTCAGGTGGACTGGTTTTTTGTGCCGAAGGTAGGGGCTCAGAGAAAGAATCCATGGGGTGCGGAGTGAGTCTGCAAGCCAGGGCCGACTTCCTGTCTGAGAATTCAGTAGCTCACATTTCGTCACTCAGTTCCCCAAATCCACTTGTATTAACAACATCTGTTCAGCCCATTGTGGACTGGATTGGACTGAGCGGATTTCTTTAGGTGTTTTTCCTAGCTCAAAGTTTCTAAGGGGTTAACTTTATTTCTTTACTAATGGTCAGTACTTTTCAGGGTTTTTCTACTCACCACTATTTGTAGGTATTTTTCTGCTTTTCCCAGAATCTTCTTTGACTTATATTTTTCTTTTGATTATTCTTTGGTATGGGGCCACTACGAGGACAGATGTGTCTTCCAGAATACCCCCAGGGATTCAACTTGCATTACAAAGCAGAGCATCATTTTTGTGGTGATAAACTTTTTTCATTGCTTCAAAATCCTCAGTCATCTGGGGGAGCAGGTCCTGCTCTTCAACATCATGTTTGTAACAGTTATATTGGCAACTTATGATACCAAAGTGCGAACACTCATGATGTCCCTGGGAATCAGAATGGGCGGAGTAGGGGGTGGCTCTCCTAAAGCTAGGGATTAAACTGATTTGTCTGAGAGCAATCCACACACACTCTTACACACAAACCTCAGACCCCTAATGGAGTGCAGAGCTTCTGTCAATTTGTAGTCCTCCTTGGCTTTGTGTTTATGAGTTTCTGACTGTACCTGTACTCCACACCACACTGTGTTGGTAGGTCCATAATTGACAGGTGTTTCTGCAGCTATGATGGTATTTCCGTGGCTTTTCATGTGTCTTGTGAAGCACTGAGTCTGCAGACCAGACGACCTCATCATTTCTTCATGTAGACCTCCTGCTGCTCCCATCATGACCAGTGTTATCAGTATTATTAGGAGCAGGGGGGTCAGTTATCATTGCCTGTGAAACCCCAGTCCCCCTTCCCTCGATAGTCACGGCCCTGTGGAACCACCCAGAGTCAGGCTACAGATGAAAATGTGGAGCCGCTAGGCCCGATTAGCCCATGATTCTCACCGCAGCGGCCGAGATGCCAAGCGGTCAGGGCAGACTCGGGTCAAAATGCTGGGCCATTATGTGTGATTAGCTGATGACGTCCATGGCAATGGCCGTGGTGTAGGTAGTCAGGTTACAGGTCAAAAGAGAGAGCTGTTATGACAGTATTACAAAAGCGTGTGCCTGTGTTTGCAAGCATGCGAGTTTGTGTGTCTCATGTGTGTCTGTGCATACATGTATATGTGTAAAAACCGATGTATGCGTGTCTTGTGTAGGCCTGTCTGTGTAGATGTCCTCCTTCGTCTTTGTGTTGGTGTGTGTGTAAGAGTATGCCTTTCTGTGTGTATGGGGTGTTTGTGTGTTTACAGAGTTTAAATCCAGAGACGCTGTGTTTTGATTGGGTGTGGGTGTGGGGGGGGGGGGGGGACCAGGGAGTGGGGTCGGCGTGGGCCGGGTGGTGAGGGTTGGGTCCTGGGGTGGACGGGTTGGCCGGCCGGGGTCCTTAATCAGGCGCTTCTTCTCAGCATTGCTCCCCAGAACC
>JAACJT020000013.1:9307737-9334460 GCA_009936485.2 Gymnarchus niloticus | reverse complement strand
TGGGGGCGCGGGTGGTGGGGGGGGGGGGGGGGGGGGGGGGGGGGGGGGGGGGGGCGGACCAGGCAGTGGAGTCAGCGCTATCCTGATAATTAATGTCTGGTTCTGGGGTGGACGTGTTTGCTGGCCGTGGTCATTCATCAAGAGCTTCATCTCAGCATTTCTCCACAGAACCGCAGAGACGCTTGTGACACCAGAGCAAAGATGAAGGGGTGGGGAGGCAACTAACGACAACCAAAAAAAAAATACGAACACACGACTTGTTATCTAGACAGTGGTGCAGTGCAAACCACCGCGAATGCTGACGGTGCCATGTGGGGTGATGCCAATGGCCAGCAGGGCAGTGCCGTCTTGCCACTGGTCATAATGGTCATAAGGCTCATGGGATAGCTTACGTCAGAGCAGGAAACTGTAAAGTTTGGCCAGAGGACTGCTCAGAAATAGCATGTTTAGGTTTTAATATAACATATCATATTGTCCGCGGCTGAACAAAGCCTTTAGATTGTGGTTTTCCATTTTCTGGAATAAAACAGGACAGAGAAGGTATTATGTCACACAGTCAGGGGGAAATGAAGTCTGAATCTCTTGTCTTATGACGACTTATTCCAAATTCTGTGGAGTCAATCAAATGGAGTTCAACATGGGGCTTGTCCCGAGCTGCTTAACTTTTTAGTTGATAAAGCATTTGAAAACTGGTAAATCCTCTGTGGTATGAAAGGACATTTTCCAACCATTGTATTGCTGAATATCCCCTCTGAAAAAAGTTGGAATACCTTCCTGCACTAAATTTTAAGATTTATCTTTTCCTCATGGGGTTTGAAAAAGAATTTCTATTTTGCCCAATATGAAATAACACTCCCACATCCCTTATGCATGAAGCTTAAGAGTAGGAACGCTGGAGAACCTTCTGCTGCCGGAACATTCTAAAGCTTTCAGTGAAAACCAGCCTGTTGTCACATAAGTGGTATCCGCATCCTGTCTGGCATTGTGTCTTTCCTGTGAGGTCCAAGTTCTTTCCAGAATGTATGCAGAATGTGGGTGTTGAGGAAGCCAGCGCAGAAGAACTGGAAGCTAGCTGGGTAGGAGAACGGTAGGCTGTAGATGCTCAGTCGTTCCCTGAAGCTGAGGTGTACAGAGGAAACAATGCCACCATCTCAAGGTAATACTGAATCAGGTGTCTGGAGGTAATGTCATCTCGGCTGTCTGCTCTCGCACGTGTGCTTCAGGAGATACGCCTGTTTACATGAGCTTTTCCAGCACCCCCCTCCCATGCACGCCCGTCTGTCTGATGCCAATCAAAGGCACACCATTCTGTTTCTGCTGTGCCACCGCAGCGCTGTAGGGAAGGTGCGTCTGCCAGCTCCGTGTTGCCTGGCTCAAAAGCCTTGGTCTCTACCCCTCTGCTTGCTGCTCTCTAACACCCACTGCTTGGTGCCTGCAGGTCTGCAGGTAAATCTGAGCACGTAACGTTCTCCTCTGAGCGTGTTGCATCACTTGAGGAAGCCCTCAGCACACAGAGTAAAAAGAAGCCAATGATTGACAGTGCACACGCAGGGGAAGAAGCACAAGAAGTAGGGTAATTATTAGTGAAGAGTCAAATGAGGCTTCAAAACCTGTGGTGGGTGGCAATATCCTGAAGTAACCAATCAATACTGGGATACTTCCACCTACCATGAGTTTTGAAGCCTCATTTTCTCATCACTAGCGATTATCCATTCCAAACTGGGAAGAAAGGGGAAAATTATGAATAAGTTAATAATGTTCAAAGATATAAATACAAGTTCCTGTCAGTAGTATATAGCAACCTCAAACAACGCATCTTCCACCCACTTATAGAGTACAGGGTCATACGGGCACCAGGTTTTTATTCCAGGCAGCAGAGGCCGATACATTGCACGGCTCATACTTGCATGTAAAATTACACTCTACAGGTAGTTCAGATTATCCTAACTGTGGAGGAAACCCACAATAACTCAAGGAGGCAGTATGCCATCCTGCCTCTAACATTCCTCATGATATCCACATTGTTTACAGTACTTGACAAAGCCTGAAGTTGTAGGCCTATGATGGCAGCTTCCTTGTGAGAACTCCCAATAATCCATATATGATATAGACAGTCAGGCCTCCTAAACCAGTCACCCTCTGGTCATCCAAGACCACAAGCTCTTGGGTGAAGAATTTTCCTCAACCATATCTCCCAGAAAGGCAGCCAGCATAGTCCGTTGAAACGTTTCATAGTGATTAGTGCACTTCTCACACTTTCCCTTAACCCATGCGGCATGTCCTGTTATTCATGGCAATACAACTGAAAATCCAACTCTCCCATTCGCTCCATTATCACATAGCAACCGGCTGTGAACGGAAGCATTCCTTCCCAATTTAGACATTTTACCTTAGGTTTTTCTGCAGCAAGACACAACTTGCCCGTCCACCCCACACACAGTCGTGCCGTGTAACCCATGGTGAGGCAGCCAGTGAGCTGATGAGGAAATAGGTAACGATGGCACTTGCAACACAGTCCCAAAGGGTATTTAATGGCTGAAATGTGTGCCTAAGCATATGAGTGGCCGGAGGCCACTGCTGAATTGTCTGCTTGAAAGCTTTTGCGTTGTCCTGATGGATATTTTGATACCACTACAGTCAGTGTGATGGAAGGTAGCCGTCCACCAGTGTAGAAGACTGCTATGTTCTGGTCAAAGAACCAAAAACAAAATTACATTTTAGCAAAGAACGAATGTATCTTCTTCCCAAATTAACAGAAATCTAACACATTTTGTTTACAATATAAAACGTGTGTGACAAGGATAACTTCATGGTTAACTTTGGACAGCCTAAAAGTGGTCTACCAATCTTGGCTGTTCTATTGAGATGAGAGTCCTTAAGCATGTAGCTTGGAAGTTCTTCAGTGTCACATGAGTGAGCTGACATGCCATCCTGTAGGTAGCACTGCTTCATAATTACACTATGTGGCAATGACTGCCCCCCCGGGCTGTCAGCAGGGACCAGTCTGGCTAACTAGCAGAGAAACGCTAATAGCTCAAAACATGCTTTGAGAGTACGGTCCACACGTCCTGTTTGACATGTGCCAATATGAAACAGATGGATGCCATTCAGACACTTCCACGTGAACGCACCAGCTGGAGGGCATTAGCATTCGCAGGCAGTTTTGCTTGCCCTTCAGGGGGGTATTTTGAGGTGGCGGTTAAAGCACACAGGCCAGGCATCAGCGTTTAATTCCCCGTTTGAAAGATCGAGTGAATGGAACTTAAACTGGATGGCTGACATGCACATAGCCTTTCAAGTTTAACAATATTGCAAATATTTTTCAATTTCAGATAATAAATAGATGAAGTACGGCTGAGACACGGTTATCGTCCTGTGTCTACTTCTGCTACTAAACCCTAGATCTTTTTTTAAGCCAAGAAACCGGCTTGGGAAAGCAGGATATGTCATTTGCAGTTGCCGGCATTATTTATGAAAGTGCCTCTTTCCTTCTCATTAGTGCTTCTGAGCAGTACAGGCTCAGCTTGTGTTTCTCGGTTCCCGAACCCCGCCAAGATGTGGCGGCTCTTCGGTACATGGTTGATGCTGGGGATTGTGGGTAGGGGCCACAAGTTATTGATTGCTGTGTCACTCCAGCCTGCGCTGTTGCCATCCTTCTGGCTTGCGCGTATATGTGTGTTGGGGGGAATGGGATCTCCGCGATCAGCATCTGCTACTGCTAACCAAAAAAAAAGAAAAGTTACGCTCGGAAGGGTAAACATCCAAGGCACCTGTATCGCCGCGCCGTCTGGAAGGCTAAACGCAGCAGCTGGCTGCGGTGTCCGCCACGGGACACGGGAGACAGCTCTGGGGAAGACGAGTGTGGCAGTACGTGGCTTCAGGAGCACATCTCTGCTGGCAGTAGCCGACTGCTGATTTGCATTCAAATGTCAGTGACTCATTACCAGGGGCAGTGACAGAGTAGAGTCTGGCTTCAGATGATTGGGTGCAGCCGCAAGCATACGGGTGTCAAGCAGGGAGCGGTCTAAGTCCTCATGGCTTTGCCGAAACGTTAAGAGGATGATGTAGTGGGCAGAGGGAAGTGGAACGTATGGCGGGTGGCTGGGTGGAGTCACTGGTGGGCCTGGCCTTGTTGGGAAGGACTCGCTGGGGTGGACCCCTGGGCCAATTGGACAGCTTCAAACCAACACGCTTTGCTGGCGTGCTGTTGCTGTCGAGTTCAACCGCTGGTGTTCGACCCGTGGTTTGTCATCACGCCCACCTGGCAACAGAAGTTTGCTTTTGTGCCTGTGGGCAGGGATGCGCCATCTGTCTAGAGGTAGGAAATCAGAGAAAGGCTCGCTGTTCTCCAGACCGCCCTCCCCACCCAAGTGCACCAGGGTATGGGTGGCCTGTAAATCCACCTCATTGTCCCAGAGGCTAAACAGTTATTCTGTTGCTCACATTCTGTCTTAGACCAGTGTTTCACTAAAGATTCAGATTCCAGTAGAATCTCTCTCTTATTATCAGGAAATTTTCATGATCGGAATATCAAAGGGACTGTTTCTGGAATGTTCTGGTGTGCTCAGCAGGGTTCTGCAAGTCCACTGAAGGACGGCTCTACTTTCCGACAGCAGTCAGTAGCAGGAAGAGAGAGTTTTTTTTCTTTGCTGCCTGGGGCGACAGATTGGACCAGCGGGTGTGTTACCAAGGCCTGAATCAGAACGAGCTGGGAATCCAGACATCACTGCGCTCCGGTCCAACATCAATTATCTGAGGTCACTACCTAATTGCGCTTTGTCCCTTTTGCAGGTGCATCCTTCTTCGACTGTGATAGACCTGAAAAACAGGTTCCACAAAGCATGTGAGTATTTACAGTCATGTGAAACACATGTCCTACCTATATAATGGGGATGAAACTACTGTACTCTGTCAGTCGGGACACTTTAGAACCACAGGAAACCAACAAACGAGCAGGGTCAGGTGGGTTCAACTGGTGAGTGATTAAGAGCGTAGGATAATCCCACTTTGTTAAGGTTTTGACTCCCTCACTTCTCTCCTTGTTATTTTCATTACCTATATCATAGGAATCCGACCCCACTTCAAGTCTGTGAGGCTTATGCTGCACAAGAATGCATGATTCAATTCAAATTTGTTTATGTCTTTAATAAAGAGCATTGTCACAAAGGGCTGTTTATTTATGATGGTTTTCGTTAGTTCCTTAAGGAGTCAAACCATTTTGGATATTTTTCCTGTCTTTATAATTATAAAGTCAGATGAATATTTCTGTGGATTCAAAATGCATGTACAGGAATTTTTATGGTTCTCCACGATGACAGGGTTAAACATGTCTATTCTTTCCTTGTGATACTAACGAATTGTATGCAAATCAGATAAATTATGTAAAAAAATTCCATAGATTGAGAAAGACTACTTTTGTCATCAGACCGAAGCATTTTTTTTTATAATTGAGCATGAGACCGAAAGCTGAAAGGAAATTTCAGTCATGTGGCTGAACGGTTCATCCCAAAATATCCACCAGATGGCAGTACAACATCGCATACAGACGTCACACGAGAGGGTTGTCATTACAAAAGCGCAAGAATCCCTATGGTCAGGACGAGGAACAGGAATGTGCAATACAAGAATCAGGCAGTGAATAATGTTTTATTTGGGAATGGGACTCTCATTTCCAGAAGGCGTGGCTTCAGATATGGATGGGCTCGGAACAACGGAAAAAAGTTAACACTAAAAATAAAGCCACCATTCTGACAGGTGAAAAAAAAACAACTCACAGGGACAAAGGAACCAAGAAAAGGAACCTGACTGTGACAGTGTGCGGTTCTGGAGTCAGGAGTGAGTTTACTATATGGCAAAAAAAGCAGAACATATACATACGTGAAGGACTAGTGAAACAGATCAGTGCTGAGAACCTTGGTCACTTCACCAAACCTCGAGGGATGGCTGGACAACCTGGCCCACCCCCATCTCACACAATGCACAGTGGCAAACCTAATCATTTCCTAAGAACAAAAAACTGCTTAGACGAGACCCAAGTGGACCTTATCAAGCAAGTCTTCAGAGACAGCTGTCCACGTCTGTTTCATACTTAGACTGGTGGGGGTGATTTTTATTCGTCGGCTGACACAGCCTGCAACTTTCCAGGCATTTTCCTCCCGTTGTTCAGAGTGATGGGTACAGAGGTTCTCTGCTGGATACTCTCAGCTTTTGACATGTAATGTGCAGGATCACACTTTCCCTTGCCAGTCTGGAACGTCTTCAGATGAACTCTGACTGGAAGCAAGGAGGTACTGTCTGATGTGTATGTTGTTTTGAGGTGGGGGCGGTGTGAGGTTGGAAGGGCCAGTGGTGACAAAACCGCCCAACAATTCCACATATTTAGCACCTCACCACCAAGGCCCCCACCACCACCAAAACTCCAAGACGAAATAAGTGCAAGGTTTCCATGGAAACACAAAGCCTGCATGAACTCGCTGGTTAATTTCCCTGCAGACCATCCGGGAGGGTGGACGTAGAGTCTGGGTGGGCTGAGGGAGTGGCAATGGCCAAAAGTTTGAAGCAGTCAGCTGGTGAAAGACGATGTATCCAAGACTGGGGAGGTGTTTCCAAGTCTAAGGTGAACACATCAGCCAATTAAGTTATAAATACCATCATCGTTCTCATTACATGTATCTTTTTTTTCAAAGCCCAGCTTTGGCTGATTTTTACAGCTGTAGTCCTTTAGGTTAAGTAGGTCTATCAAAGTGTAACAGCCTCCCACACGCAGATGAGCAGAGTTTACATGCCTAATTGCTAGTGATTGGACAAATAAGGCTTCAAAATCTGTGGAGGGTGGGAGTATCATGAACTAACCAATTAATCCTGGAGTTAGTGGGTTTTGAAGCCTCATTTAGCACCAGCATCGATTGGTTAGTTCAGGATACTCCCACCCACCATAGGCTTTGGAGCCTCATTTTGCACCAGCATTGATTGGTTAGTTCAGGATACTCCCACCCACCACAGGTTTTGAAGACTCATTTTTCCCATCACTACTATTTGCTACCCTTGCTATAAACAGCCATAGCTCTTTGTGTTCCTCACCTGTAGAGCTGCTAAACATGTAAATATAGAAATAATTTCATTGATCCTTAAGTGCTCATCCAAACCCTATTCAGTGGCTTTATGAATAATGAGCCTGTTTTCATTCATTCTTTCAGTGGTAGCTTTCCATTTTTTAGGCTGAAGCAGTATATCACTGGGCAAATTATTGCATATTAAATATGTCACAAGCCGGCGTAAATGAGAAGTGTTCCAGGTCACGGCAGTGGTCTTTTTTAAATGTCTGTGTGCCCGTGTCGACGAAAGGCAAATTATTCCATTAGACTAGGAACAAGCGTTTGAAGAAAATTGGAAGCTGAGTTCGGATGAATGGTTGTGTAATAATGAGCCTTTTGTAGATCGGGCTTCAGAATTTCACTGGTGGTCAGAGACGCAGCTAGAAGTAAACAATGCTGACCTAAAGACGTGCAGAAGATTGCCAGGGACTCAAATTATTAGAGATGACTTTTAAAGAAACCTTTTGGAATATCCCAGTATGGACAACATTCAATAACACAATAAAAGCAGCTGCCATATGATTGCCGGCACATCAGTTTGTCCTGGGATCTGCAGGTCCTTTGTCATGAAACAGATAACCTGTTTGGACAGAGCTAATCTTCCTGAAGCCTTCTGAAAGGCTATCATCCAAGCCTATATTGATGTTTATATTGCAGAGTCTTATCTTTCATGGACTGTCCAGTGGCTTTGAGATTAGTCCACCACATTTGAGGATTAGTGCATTTTTAATGTTACTAAGAAGAGCTGGAAGAAATTAACATTTCTAGATAAGAATGAATGAATGATCATTTTTGTATTTGTGAATGTGCGCTCTGCATTCATCAAAGCATGAGGCCTTTTGTAGGGTGATGAATGTAATGTAAATTAATGTACAATTGTTGAAAATAGTAATTGGCTGTTTTACAGACAATATCTCATTACTGTGTTAAAAGGGGGCCCTGAGGATATTGATTACGGTCTTGTTGTCATTGTTGCCCATATTAGTGTATTAGCTGCTTTAGGTAAATCACCCATAAACACATGACACAGTCTTTCCTTGTCTAAGGCCTCAGCTGCCAATCCCTCACAGCTTTGGTGGTGGCTCTGCTGAGGATGGCCAGAGGCTGCATGATACTGGGAATTTGGGCATCCTGCTCCATAGCTACTGCCTTCTTCCAAAGCTGTGTGTGGAGTGGGTTAGTTGTCAGCACCCATATTCAGATTGTTGCTGATTCAAATCCCATGACTGGCAAAATCCTCACATCGCTCTCAGGTCCTTGAACAAGTGAATGAACAGCAACAAAAAGACTGTTTTATGTCCTCTATGATGTATCTGTTTCACTGTCTGTTGCTTTGGACAAAATCTAAAATAAAAGCCAAATAAATGTAAATCCTTACAAGTGGGGTTCCTAGCATCCTGGAGATTCTCAGTCAAGTTTTTCATCACTCAGAATGACTGCTAGGTCTCAAAATGTCATGAACCATTACAAATGGCTTGAAGAGTACTCACGGCAAGAGTCTTACCCTTGTCAACCTAGGAATATGAGTTTTTGATTTATTTGATTTTTGGTTAAATTACATTACAATTTTGAAACTCACACACACACACTAAAATATTATATAAGTGAAATTACTGTGGATTCTGGTAATGAAGGCAATGATCACCCATGACTCAGTGGTGATAATTTATTGCTATACAGTACAAATGGTAATGTGCAAAATAAATTGAATATTATTGTTATTAGGTGCCATTAAATTAATACGGACTTCAGGCATTCATATAGAAAGCATTCTATAAAAATGTTCTGTCCTCTTTCTGGGTTTTTAAAATCTAACAAAATGAATTTTTAGTAAGCAAGCAAATATTAGTATGCCTTGCCAGTATCTTTAATCTATACCTATGGTCTTCAGTGTATATCTGTATAACAAATTCCTGAAAAGCAAGGTTGGATTGTAACTGAGATGGTTGTTTGAGAAGGTTATTGCCATGTGGGCATTTTACCCAACTTTTGATAGTCCTGGATGATAGCTTATCCTCCTCCCCCAACAGGTCCTGGCTGGTGGCCGTCTCGCACTGGCCTCCGGGTCGAGCCTGGTAAGTACTGCTGACAGGATTGCTGCTTCGACTTTGTACTGCAGCTGTCATTAAGTCATGAAAAGGTCGAAAGTAAACAGCCACAGATGTTTCCATATTCTCCTCAAATATCAGCCTAAATTTCTTTATCCAAGACTTTATATATTCGTAAATTTCTTGGCCGTACAGCAGCATCCTATTGTATAGCTTAGAATTTGGCACGTGCTGTTTATACACCTGAGCTCACAGGCTGCACGGTTGTGCTATCATGACGGTTATGATGTCACTTTGAACTTCAGACAAATCTCCTGCTAATGAAGAGACTGGCTTGAGGATGAGCGATCGCATCTCGTTTCCTAAGCATCCATTCCCACTTCGAGGGAGTGCGAGGCCACAGCGGCTGCAAAGCCAATGCAAATGCCTCCTGATTGACATGGCTGACATTTACTCAGATTTCAGTAATAGAAAATGACACTTTTGCACTCCCAAAAAATAAACATTCCACTTTCTGCAGAGTCTGCCTTTTGATTTTTTACGGCGTATTGACTGAAAATAAGACAGACTAAGTCAGGGATCTTTTCATAAGTCAGCATCTAGGGGACCTGAAATGTTAAATGCGTTTAATACCGGCCGTGGCTCTGCTGGGAGCCGCTGAGACCCACGCATTGTTATGCATTCATCAGTGTAGACCCTCGCAGAAGTGGGCCCGAGTGTCCCTCATTACGCAGGCCTCCCAGAAGCCCGTCTGGTGACCGATCGTTATGTCCACAGCAGCACACCTGCTTTTATCTCCGGGCAATTTTTACTGTTTACTGTATCAACCCAGATATTCTACTGGAGCAATTAAGATAAAGTGGCTTCACTCGACAGAATGGCAGGAGGGGCCCTTCTGGGACTTGAACTGTCAACCTTTTGGTTGCGGTTCTGTCCTTGAAAGGCATGCAACGAGCTGTCCCATATAAAGTGCTAAGTAACGCAGTTATTAAATAAATAGTAGAAAACCTCTAAATAGGACCAATGTGATTTGCTTAGAAAGTTAACTTGTTTCTTTTTGCAAGATTGAAGCTTCAGTGAGTTTTTGTCGATGGCTAAATGAAATGAAGCTGTGTTACTGGAAGCCTCCCGGGCCTTATGGAGTCAATCTCTCAGAGTTCAGACCAGTCTCCAGGAAAGTATTGTTCCTTTAAACATGAACGAATATGTACTGCCGGACAGCGTGGCAGCTCAATAGTTAGCACTGTGGCATCACACCCCCAAGGTCATCCGAGATTCCTTTTGCAGTTCAAACACCTTGGTGTCTCTAAATTACTCATAGAGTGTATGTGTTCTATGGTGGACTGGTATCCCATCCAGGGTGTATCCCAGCCTTAGGCCCTGTGCTTCTTGGAATGGGTTCCAGGTCTCCCTACTACCCTGACCAGAATAAGAGTTTTGAAGATGGATGGAAATGTGTAACTGCTGCTCCTAACTGTGACATTAATAAAAGAAAAATCAAATTATCAACAAATATTGGCCTTTTTTTCCAAGTAAAATTTGTTTTACAGCAAAAATAATATTACCGCTAAATCCATGAGAAACACAGGAGAAATGAAAGTGGTTTGGGGCGGTGAGGAGAAGCAAACAGTAACACTGAGGGGAATTGTGACGGCCCGAAACTGCGTCTTTACTTAGAGGTTTGACACTTCAGAAGAGAAGCGAGAAGAATCAATGTAAGCAGTAGTAATATTATGTGATGTATTTATGAGACTGGGAGACCACTGGTGCCCCTTCTCATCCCCATGGTGTTCTGAGGGCTCTAGCCATCATTACATATACACAACATTGATTTTTCTTTTCTAAAAATGTTACACTGTCACTTCTTTGCTCAGTTTGGTATACCCTGAAACATGGGACATTACTGGGGACACAAACCTGAATACCCCCACTCCGTTCCCATGGTAGCACATCTACAATGTGGGTGGGGGGTGGACTTCCTTTGTGGATAACATGACCCTAAGCAGACACCTTTTGACATGGTTTCCCATGCTGGCCTTGGTTTGCAGATGGGCCGCTCCTGAGGGACAGCTGCCTAGTTCGAACCCTGACTTCTTCCTCCCTGGTGACCCTGTACTCCACAGATCTGGGCCGGCAGGTGGGCTGGACCACGGTGAGCATTAAACTCACCTCGGCAATTCTACAGAGAAGCACAATGTATGTTAAATATACATCACACAGCCATTACAAACAAACACCACATATACACTTTCTGCCTTTAACAGCATGCTTTACACATTAGTGATATCATTGTCATATTGGTACATCTTCACGTAAACAATTACACTATAGGGCCAATAGTCTGTGGACACCCACCTGTGCAAAATCATCCATAACAGCATTAGTGAGGTTGGGTACTGATGATGTGATCAGGTCCCTTTCATTTTGTGTGGAGTACCACATCACCACTGAACCTTTGTTGTTTTTGAAAGTTTCCACATCACAACCAGTTCAGTTGCAGTTAACCAGGATGGAAATCTGACTTGCTGGAAAGGTGGCATCCTTTGATGGAGCCACATTGAAAATCATTAACCTTTTTAGTATGACCTGTTCTGCCACCAGCGTTTGTTGCTGGAGATTCTATGGCTTAATTATACATCTGTGTCAGCAATGAGTATGGGCTTAATTAGCCAAGTCCAAAAGCTTGTGAACACCCCATTTAATTGGTATGCACATACTTTAGGCCATATAGTGTAAACGAATACGTTTAACTATCCATGTCAGCTAGCAACATTCACAATTACTTTCTATGCATATAGCTATACTGGCAATTTAGTTTAAATAATGTTAGTTCAATTAGAGTATAAACATTACTTAGATAAAGCGAATCTTTGTACTTTTGAATATCCCAAATTGTCACATTCCATCCAGATTCCATAACCATTTATCCAGCACTAGGGCATAGTGGTGTTCTACACCCGGTTTGAGAAAATGTAAGTTACTTATACATGTTGACAACACAGGAAATTTGCGTCGGTGTGTGAAGGTTGTGGCTGTTTGTTAGCCTTTTGCTGCGGCATTCATTCACGTCCACTTGGCCATGACCATCTTTGTGTCTGCAGGTGTTTCTCATCCAGTATTTTGGACCTCTCCTGATTTATCTCATGTTTTACTTCTACTTGTCGAGTCTGTACGACGATGGCGCTAAAAAGCAACGCCCTCTAGTGGTACAGTAAGTGTTGGCTGCTAAACTGCTTACTTGGACATCGTTATGCTTGACTTAAAATATAAATTCATTTAGCTTTCTCATTATCACAGATTGAATTTTTCACAAAACAATCAACTTAGGAATGTTGTCAATTTTATGGACTTTTATGGACAAATAATAGACTTCATTAGTCCAATATCTGCAATCATATACATAAAAAGATTGTAATTTGCCTTACTTCATGACTATAATTTGGGAAATGCTCTAGATTAAAATTACACCCATAATTAAATATTTAGTAGACTATTTAAGCCAGGGAATGAGCTGGAATGTAGAAAGCTTCTAGAACCTTCTCAAAAACCTGAGTGTAACACTTCAGCTTCAGGCTCTGGTCCTTGTGGTCCTGGAAGTTCTTAGCAATTTGCTCTTGGTGAAGTACGTCTTTGAGGCCTATTTAGCTGACTTTATTGATCCAATAAATAGCTCACCATGCCCAGTCAATTGTGGTCCATGCCTCTGGCTATATGAAGCTCAGCATGTCTGTACTTGTGAGGACTTTATAATCTGCAGCATCCTCTGCAGTGGATATTTATTCCATCCTTCCAAACTTAAGAGCTTTTCCCCCCTCTCTCCGGCTCAACAGCATGGCCTGTTTCTGTCATTCACTCCACTACGCTAAGCGACTTCTGGAGACTCTCTTTGTCCACCGGCTGTCCGAAGGGTACACCCCCCTGCGAAACCTGCTTAAGGTACAAAAAAGAGGTTTGTTATGAGCTGTCACCTTTGCACCGTCTCTGAGGTGACTGGCCATTGCCATTGGAATGAAGAGCAACATAACATTGAGTTTGTCTAAATACCTCCTGTATTCATACATCTACACAATATATAGCTACTAATACCAAGCTGGAAAACTGAGTTTCTTTAGATGTCATTCAGAAACCTAAAGACCCAATCAAAAGACCGAATGTTCTGGAATGTTCACTAGATGAATGAACCGAATGTTCACTAGATGTCGACATTGACCTGATGGTGCCTAATCACACTATTAGTAGAGTCTGAGTTTAATGCCGTTTTTCAGGCATGAGTCTGCAGAAATGTAAAAGTGTGCTCTTGGGTCTTCTCTTTGTTTACTTAAAGTCAGTATAAGTGTTGCCTGAGCTAGATTCCTTTCTTCTATTCTGATGCTTGTTTGAACCCTCCTGATTGTGTGGCACCCAAGTTTTGCCTGCACGTTCACAGTTTTTATCGCTGTGTAGTATTCCTTCAAATATCTTATGAAAAATCTGCAGTTTTCCCTCAAAAAGTCCATTGGGTTTTTGTTCTTCATGTCATCAGCCATCTTGTCCGTTGTGCCAGAGTGAAGAAAGAGCTTTTCATCCTGAGTGAGCAGTCATTAATCACTGAAAGATTCTGTCACCCTCCTTCTCCACACGCTGGCCTCTAGGTCACCACCTGTGACCGGCTCTGGGGGGGTGGGGTTACTGCCTGCGTGGCATGAAGAATGACGGACATGCATCCCGGGGGGTCTGTTTCACCAATCCTAACGGGTTGGTCAGTTTGGAACCTAATGGCCTTGTTGATAACATTCTTTACGCCACAGTAGTTAGCCAACGGTTTTCCCACGAGCCTCGCTAAATGTCAAAGGGGCTACATTTGCATTTTTAAGCTATGCAAGGAAGCATTAAATCCACCCACATTAAAAGCCCCGTGATGCTAATTAATTTTGCTGCGTGCCGTTTTATATATTTTGGAAAAACAGTATGTCATCAAAGCCAAGGAGAAGTGAAAGTTCACGTTATGTATATACATGCACCAAGTCTTTTTTTTGCAAGCAAGTCATACAATAAACTATAAAAAATTAATGTGGCATTGACATTGATTAAATAAATTGAACTAAACTACAATTATATATTTTTGAAATGTAGATAAATCAGAAATGTGGCAGTAGAGATGTCATTTTCTACTGTGGCAGGTGTGCTTTGAAAAAAATGCTAATTGCAATATGGAAGCTGGATCTTCAATAATATTCCATGCAGAGCATACTTTCATAAGGTTATGAAGAACTATTCAGTCAACATGATGCCACAGAGTAAGGAATTTAGATTATATTTACTGTTTGGCTTCAACGCACAATGTAAGCAGGCCTTGAAGTTCATATGCCACATGATTCAGTTACTCAAGTTTTAAGACAGAACTGAAAATTCCACATAGGTGTAATAAAAACAACAGAGATGTGTGTGGCTGGTACTACTAGAATACCACCTTCAGTTAAAAACCTTCTGCGTCTAAATGAGACTGAAGAAATCAGGAGCGACGAGCTACAGGATTTTTGATGAGATACAGAAAGTTCCAGGGCATTTTAGCGCCGGCAGCACGCCCGGTGGTGAACAAACACGCAGGCACATTTCCGCTGTGCTGCACCAGCGAGGCAGATGCTCATATTGTTGCTTTGCTGATGCCGGGAGCCCAAAGGGCCAAAGACAAGACTTCAATAAAAGTGCCTCCACTTGTGTCTCCTGTATGGCCCTTGTAGGAAGGTCATGCGTCTTTTTGATTATAGGGAACGGCCCCGGGTGGGTGGGGAATTTTATGGGCCTGGGCAGTTGGAGGGCTCAGCTTCTGGCTGCCTTCTTTCAGGGCTCCACCACCATAGTTACACATATGTAGCAGCCTCATCTACAGAAATGTATCCATCTCCTGTGAGTAATTCTGTGTTCAATCAAGCTTACAGATTAGTATGCCATAGCTGAAAGAGGTGCGATATGCTTTAATGAACCTCAAGCCGTTTCTGTCATTTTTTTTTAATGTTCTGCAGGATTTGCTAGGTAAAGATCAACATATCACTAAGTGAAATTGTCTCTCTTACAGGGATGTGCGTTTTACTGGGGATTTACATCCTGGCTGGGGTACTACGTCAATCATCCTCTGTACACGCCCCCGTGTGAGTGGCCTGTCTCCTGCCCAGACCTGGCTAAACTTTTCTTTTGCTCTAGAGCTGTGACATTGATGATTCAGGTGATGGGTGGGGATATTACTGTTTCACCCATCAAGCCATTTAACTCAAATGCCCAAAGGTCCCAGGTTCACATTACTGGATGTTCCTGACAGGCTCTGCCAGTGGTCTGTGGAGAAGGGTGGCAAGACTCGACCTAAGCTTAGCGGAGAGTCTGGACACTCATCTCCTCCTTGCTTCCTGGGTTATTTTGCAGGCTACGAGCTTCATCCTTTCCTCATTAGTCTTCGTTTCCAGTCATCTGTTGTCATGCATGCATTGTCTCAGGTGTATTTCTCTCTTTAACACATACTGACGGGCGACAGACAGTGCTGAAAGATTAAAATAATACCTGTTATAGGCTTCATGCAGGCCATTCAAATAAGTGGATATTAATATAAGAGAAATATATTCTTTAATTTAAATGGAGAGGCAGTCCACTGAAAGATAAGCACATAAATGATTCAATGATGGGTCTATCATACCGAAGTTTTAATTTTGCAGTGTCCATTTATATAACCATCCATCTATTTTCAAAAGCCACTTATTCAATTATGGTTGAGGTGAACTTGTCCTGACACCCTGGATGGGATGACAGTCCTTTGCAGAGCATTAACACACACTAAGGGAAATCTACAGTCTAGTTCTAGTTCAATGTGAGGAAATGTATGAAACCGACATGAATGAGTACACAGGAACATGGAGATGGGGTCGCATTTGAACCCAGAACCTTCCCTGGTGCTGTGAGATGACAGGAAGAAATAAGGTGGGAGTACCTGTTTTTCACACCTCCTGTCATTTTTTATGCCGATATAACACATGTACAAATATTTTAAGTTGGGTTAACAGGCATTTAATTTTTTTTGCTTCTAACTCAAAAAATGCAAGTAAATGTCATGTCTGCACTCTGTAAACAAGGCGTGCATCAGATATGTCATCCTGTCCCAGATATTCTGTGATTTCACACTTCAAACAAGTCTCAAATTAATCAAACAACTTCTTTGAAAAACATGAATAAATTAAATTATGAGTCATTTTTAATTCATGGGTATTTCAGATTCACCTCAGAAACTTTTTACTAAGCTAGTACTACTGATCTCTGTGTTAAAGAAACCTGAACATTTAAAGAAATACTCAGAAATATGAGTGTTAGGCTTTTGAATAGAAAGCAGTTACTTAAGTTTGTAGTTGTTACGATTGTTTTAATCATTTCTGAGGCTTAGGATTCTGGGTAACAAACAACTTGAAAACGAGAATGAGAAAATCCGTCTTTTGCACAACTTGTATTTCACCCAGTGACGTTTACCGGTTATCTCTGTGTTATGATTTATTTGTGAGGATGCTTTTCCTTTAGTGACTTACTTTAGGGCACGTTTACAGTCCATTAGCACTTGTCACTGCACCTCCACCTACCTGCTTAAGGCCTTAGTCTGTCTCTCAAGACCCGTAGTCCGAAAGATCTCAGTAATACACTTTAATTGAAGGTTAATTTACACCTCAAACACCAGATGAGGTGAGGTACCGTCCAAATTACTACTTGAATAAAGTCATTAAGAGCTAAGATACAGCAGAGCTCAATATATATATACTGTATAAATATACTGTATAGTGTGTGGCTCTTGAGGACCAAAGCTACAATGGAATTTCACACAGAAAGATGCTCTACTGATGTGATTTTAGGCGTCACATCATGAGTGTTATGAAGGGTGTGATTTTTTTTTTTTTTTATTAAAAAACACCATTAAACCCACTAATATGTATACAGTTAGGTCAGGTAGCTGGACCTAGTTATGCAGAAAGGACAGTTAACTAAAAAAGTAACTAAAAAATACAGCAGCTGTACTTATAGACCTAGCCTTGTAGCAATTGGAGCTAGCTGTGTAGTCAAAGAACTTAGCTATTACAAATGTAGCTAGCTTTGTAGTCAAAGCACTTTCAACTTAGCTATTGTCCATGTAGTTAGCTATGTAACCACAAGACTTACTCATCCCCTAGAACCTAAGCAAGTGTTTTTCACTCCCTAATCATCTTTATTCTCTTTTTTGCAGATTATGCTAACAAGCAAATTATTCCATCATTTTTCTCATTCTTGGTAAGTCTGGTTCAATATCATGATAGGAGACCAGATTAGGGCAAAGAACTCATGTCTTTTTCCAAACACATACACACACAATACACTGTATAATGTCTCAGATCACCAATGTACAACTTATTCACAGTAATGGTCAACAATTAACACAGAACCAGACCCAGAATAAATGAACAAACTATAAACTCTCATCAAAAAAAGGTAAATGAAGCATAAAATAAAATTTAAAAAGAACATAATTAACTGAGAAACCAAACAGTTTCTGGCATTATGCATTGCGCAAGAAATACCGGTGTGGATATCTAAGAGTTCCCCACTAGTATGTTACGTTGTCAACCCTAAAGGGTTCAGCTGGCCATTGTGGGTCACCAGAGTCTGTTGGGCAGCTCCTGCTGGGTCATGGGTCAAACTGAGGTGTGGGACAGCATGGGGCCAATATGGGGACTAATTAGGCCTGGAGCAAAACGACAGTTTGTCTTCGGCCCTTCATCCATGTGTGGTCACCACATCTGACACCTACTCTAGGACTTTACGCAGTTCATAGAGGGAAATGGGCTCAGTACACCTACCCCAACGTGTTCTACTGGAGTCCAAGCCACATACTGCTGCAATGGAGCATGGGAGAGTTTGGTGGGGCCTATCTGGGTGATACAGGCATCACAGTGAACACCTCCAGCTGGCACCCTTCCCATTGGAATCATCCCCAGAGATGATACAGGGTCTTGGTGACCTCAAAATGGCCTGCCCACAGTGAGCCATAGATCGGATGGAGGACCTGGCGCTCGAGTTCTCAGTGTAGGACCAAGTTGGCATCCTGTCTAGCGCCTGCCACAACCTAAACAGAACACGATCTTGCAAAGTGAGTGCATCCCACTGGAAGCAGTAGTTCAAGTGTCAACACTTCCTGTTACTCTGGTTGCCTAGTCACTGCCATTCACCTGTACAGTCTAGTCTGCACCGAGTCTTTCTCTCACTGTAGCCGTTGTTAGTCAAGGGCAAACAAGTCATCATTTGCCACACTGCCCACTTGTAAGTGCTTCCTGTCAGTGGCAGTAACAACGCTCTATGGCCAGGCAATGGCAGCAGGAATATGCTTTAGCGTTGCAGTGGAGTTTGCTGGTCATGTGTCGCCCGTCAAAGTCATACCCCTAGAGTGCCTGAAGGCACTGAGACAGCCATTCCTCAGTTTCTTTAAAGGGCATGTGTGGTCCATCCAAAGGAGGAAGTCCCTGCCATATACAGCAGGGAACAAATGGTGCAGCACTTGGATCACAGTTAGGAGCTTTTGTTTTTATGCAGTAGTGTGTGGCTCTAGTAGGCTACTACACACTTTTCCTCTTGTCCTCCTGGACCAATAATACAGCTCCCCCTACTGGTACCATTGAGAATTATAATAATATTGGTATTACCTGCATAGTGCTAATAATAACACAAATAATCAAATTTTTAATAGGAATTACTTTTCTTGTGTCTCTTGTGTTAACAAAATTTACGAATATGCGGTAACCACTCTTGATAACACCTTGTAACAGAGACGGAATAGGGCTTACAGGACCCTGTGACCTTCTGGAAAGTCTTTGTTACTCTGCAATCTATTGTGCCCTATACAATCCCTATAGGACACTGTCCTTGGCAGATGTAACATCAGGTCAGTCAGCACTTAATAGCTCCGTCTCGTCTTGCTCAGCCTGACGTGTTCAAGAACTGAGCAGATGTCGTGTACATGGGCGGCAGTGTTCTGGCTCTACGCTGGTTCATGGCGTCTGTAATTCCTGTCATAGTGGTGAGTAGAGAGTTGAGCCGCTTAATAACACCACCCCACCGATATTACAACAATTATTCGTCAATCACCTCTCTTCTCGGAAGGATGATAATTATTTGCCCAAATGTTCCGAAAAGACAATTATCTTTGGAGTGACTCAAGGAAGTAAAGGCAAAGTCATACATTTGGAACATCCAATTTAAGACTGACTGGCAAGGTGACTTAAGCTGGCTAAATTATTAAAGTGTACATAATCACTCAGCATGCTGCAAATCACATCATTAAGCAAAACCGATAGAGGACACCCACGTTCCCAATAAAGGTGAAAACAGTACGCTTGCTTCATCAAGACTCTGCTTCTGCTGGAAATCCTGAAACTCCCTCTCACCTTCAATCACTGATTCAACAGTAAATGCACTGGATGCTTTAAATGATCTTGAGCTAAAGGAATTGCTCTCACAAAGCAGCCGACCCTCACTGTGAAGAATACGTCTCAGCCGTATTCTACCGCGATGGCTGGCACGCGTTACGGTTCCAGTGCATTGTTGTTTTAGCAGAAGTGATCGCGGCTCACATTTCCTGGTCTCTGGAAGGATGTAACTGGAGTATAATGGACCTTCATTGTTTCTGAGCACACAGAGCATAAAACAAGCTACAGGTGATTTGTGCAAAAAACGATTGTCGGTTTAACTACTTTTGGCTGCCTGTTTTTTCCCACTGTTTGTCAGTCTTAAGATCAAACTCACAGGAAACAACAGTAATAAAAATAGAAAGTTCCTAAATAATGAATCATAGCTATGTCATAACGCAGCAAATGATAAACATAGCACAGATGTCTGCCTTCACTGCCTTCATGGTTGTGGTCGATAAAGAGTATGGACACAGTGTTGTCCTTGCAAAGTATTCCCAAATCATATGCTATAACCTGATATTGTATAGCAGTATTTAACTGCTTAGGGTATGCCGTATTCCCTAATATCAATGTTCAGTCCTTCAGTCTAGCATCCTTTTTGGAACCTAAACCTATCCATGGAAGTACCATTCCATCACATGCGTGGCCCCTGCTAGACTCCAAAAAACAGGGAGACAAAGCAAGCTCCCAGATCAGAAGACAATAAAGGTACCCTAATGAGGTCAGTTCATGATCATGCTGAGCCACCATGGTGTTTGTTGCAAGGACCTCCCAATCATTCCTGATTCAGACAGCCTGATATTGTGCAGCTTCTGGATGAATTCCAAGTAAGGAGGCCAGCCACGCACTAATCCTGGGTTAATGAGATATCACTGGAATCACATTTGTCGGTTTCATCCTCCATGGCCATCTGGACAGGCTTTTATTTTGGAATCTTGCTACATCTGCTGCTAAAGTTTGTACCATTTTTTTCTGTCATGTGTACAAATACTATAGAGTCATAAAAACGCTTGTAGTGTAAATTGATTAAAACAAAATGAGGAAGGGTACAATGTAGGTACCAGGAAAACATATTAATAAATAGGATTTAATTTTAATGCCTATTTTCAAGACACCTGTTTTGAGTCTACAGTGGATTAAAAGATGATCAACTGATTTATTCAACAGTTTTGTGAAGCTGGCAATTTCTTTATCAACGTGGCATTGGCTGAGCAGAGTCACATGGGTAAGTCAATTCAGTCCTGAATTGAGAACATAACTGAAAATGACTGACATTCATCAGTAGCCATCCTACTTCCAAATAACCATGCTTATTTTTCAACTTTGTGATACACTATGTTATGAAATCAGTCTGGAGCTTAATTTGTGCTGTCAGAAAAAGAAACTGTTAGTTTGAGAAAGTATGACATGATAAAGAAAAAGGATTAAAAAAGAGAATGGTTATTTTGAAAAAGAAAAATCATTTAAGGACAGGCTAAAGGACAGAGTTTTGGTAAAATCAGGGCCATAATCAAGATTGATTAGGTACATTCATTACTCCTCTACTGAGGAGCTGGTTTACAGCTTCATATATTGTTTTCATACCTTTAAGACATTATTTTTCTATGCTAGTACCTGCTTTCCTCGCCTTGCACGAATGAATGTGTAAAGGAGACATGATTATTAGTCTGTTGGCTTTAATCTTCATATTTGGGACTGAATGAAAACCATTCTCACCTTTGGAAATCTAGTGTCTTCTGACCCTTGACAATGCATTTAATAAAAGTGGTTAACGATCTCCAGATGCTCACCACTGCTCTACACTCTGCTGCCAGAGGTGCCATTAACAATTTACAACCTTGAATGAAAGCAGGAAAGCATCACTCTCTTTTAGCGCTTCACAGAGAAACATGACAGCCAGTTTCTGAGGATGGTGGTAGTGCAGAGAGTTGCTTTGTTAGGCTGAGAACACTTTGATAGCCAAGGACAGGAACGAGTCACTTGCTATTCTCCTTCAGCCTAAACCCCAATGTCTCTTTTCCTCACACAGCGCACTCATCTCCTCAGCCGACAGCCACCCGCAACCCCTTCACGTGGCTCTTCTCTGTGGTACACTGTCCCCAGTATACCTACGAGGTGTGTAATCATTGTCACGTGTGATGGCTTGGTCACCGCAGCAGGTTCCCAAGCCACGTCTTGGCAAGGCTACCTCAGGAGGATTTTTGTCAGTGTTAGCTTTACGGGGTGATTCGTACTGCAGCCAAAGGAAGAGCTAAAACCAAAAAGCCATCGGCAATGTGAATGTAAGCCAGACACAGCACCAGTGTGCTTCACATGTATACGTTAAAACCTCAGGCTGTTGAGATAAGATAAACCTAATTAATGTAAGTACTGTAATGAATATGCAGGACGAATATAAATGCGTTGATAAGTGATGTTTGATAATGGGGTCATAACAGTACACGATGGTCGTAAACCAGGCAGAAGGTTGGTGCACAGGAGGTTCAGGAAACAGGGCAAACATGTTCAAAACACACAATCCACAAAACAGAGCCACACACTCAGTAAGGTTACTAACACTCAATAACTCACAGTGAAGGAGGGGAACTTGAGGTGATTTAAAGCCAGACTGCTAAAAAACAGTTGAATTCAATACTTATAAAATAAGGACAAATGCTATGTTGGGTGTGGCAGGCTTGGCATGTGTGTGAACAGGGTGTGGCTGGCTTGGATTGGGCGTGGACAGGGTGTGGCTGGCTTGGTGTGGGCGTGGACAGGGTGTGGCTGGCTTGGTATGGGCATGGACAGGGTATGGTTGGCTTGGATTGGGCATGACAAGCTGTGGCTGGGTTGGCATGGGTGTGACAGGGTGTGGCTGGTTTGGATTGGGAATGACAGGGTGTGGCTGGCTTAGTGTGTGTGTGACAGAGTGTGACTGGCTTGGATTGGGCGTGGACAGGGTGTGGTTGGCTTGGTGTGGGCGTATACAGGGTGTGACTGGCTTGGTATGGGCATTACAAGGTGTGGCTGGCTTGGGGTGGGCATGGGCAGGGTGTGGATGGCTTAGCATGGACAGGGTACAGGGTGCGGCTGGCTTGGTGTGGGTGTAGGGATGGTTTGGCTGGCTTAGCGTGGACAGGGTACAGGGTGTGGCTGGCTTAGCATGGGGGTGACAGAATGTTGCTGGTTTGGCCTGAAAGGGTGTGGCTGGCTTGGTGTGGACATGACACGTACAAGACCATTATAGCAGTATATTTTAAAATGAAACATTACCTGCCATAAATGTTTTACTGTCATTCTACTTATTATCATTTAATCAATGCACTTTTTCTGTATCAATTTCATGACCACTTTTTGTTTATCAGATGCCTAATAAACTGATCAGCCACAACGTTAAAACCACCCTTCAGTAAAACAATAGGCTGTTCCTCACTGCCAGATATCACACTTATAAAAGTACACATGATAAAGGTGAAATAAAAGGACTGGCTCAAGCTAACCAGAAGCAGGTCTACTGATCACTTCAGGTCACATGTCCAGACTGGCAAACCAGGTCCACCCCTTCATGATGACTGTCTACCCTGATATGGCACAGGATATCTAGCAGGATAAATCCCCTTGCTAAGTCCCTAGGAGAGTGTGTCAATGATTTGTGGAACACTATGTGAAACTCAAACAATCTATTTAGTACTAAAGATATGACAGATACATCATGCCCTGCTATTTGCCTGAAAATCTCAAAAATGAATTCGTGCATATCTCTAGTAGGCCTTTAAATGGGGTCCAGCAAGTCTCTACCAGATGTTCAGCAATCCTTCAGCATACCTTCAATGGGCTTTCAGCAGGTGTCCAGCAGTTCTTCAGCAGAAATTCAACAAGACCTTTGATGGGTGTCTAGCAAGCCTTCAGTCAATGTGTTTTGAATGAAGGAGGAGTGTCATCATTGTTGTTTACTTTAGTTCCATCACCGTTTGCTTGTGAATTTCTCTAATTTATTAACTGCATGTGTCTCCCCACTTTGTCTTTTTTTTTTTAGATTGGAGCCTGGATAAGTTTTGCTATTATGACTCAAACAGTGCCTGGTAAGTTGAGCGTTCTCTGGCATGCTGGCCAAACATCCATTGTAGGCAGAAAAAGGCTCCGTTCACTCCGAGAGTCTGAAAAGAACTGTGTTTCCCAGTGGCGGTTTTTGCCGCACTGGTATCGATCCAGATGCTGCTCAGGGCAAGGAGGAGACACAGAAGGTGGATGAGCGGCAGTGGGCAACACAGGGCTGCTGTGATCCCCTTCCTGCTGTAGCGTAGGGGTCTTGAAGGTGAACCGGGATGCTGGGAAGCAATATGTGAGCACGTTTGATGCAGAGGTCAGGGCAGACAGCATCACCGGACATGCCTTTAACCAGAGAATTGTGCCGCGATGCTGCAGAAGCACGCTAATGTGCTGGGGATTTTAAGAGATCAGTCCCAAACAGTTGTTTCTATACAATTATGCTGCCAAAATAGCAACTGATGTGTTTGATCAAAGTAATATTTTTGGTTGCTGTTGCACTTGCTATTGAACAAAACTTAATAAATATTTGACAGAACAATTTTTTATAATTTTATATTTCATAATAGATTTCAGTGGCAAAGCTCCAGACCCCCATGATTCTGATTAGAATAAGTGCTTAGAAGACGGATAGCTTGATGGATTGATGGATAGATGAATTTTAGATAAATCATACAAAAGATAAAACCTTATTGATCCCAGGGGAAATTCTTGATTGTCTATCAAAAGAAGTCTCTTGACTGTCTGTCTAAAAAAGATTCCAGTGAATATGAATTACTATTACAACGTTACATCATGAAAAATATTTTAGGCATCCTATTGCTGTCTAATGATATAGGACAAATGGGACTTCAAATCCTGTGGTGGGTGGGAGTATCCCGAACTGACCAATCAACGCTGGCACTAAATTAGGCTTCAAAAGCCATGTTGGGTGGGAGCATTGAATGGTAGTTCAGGGTACTCCCACTCACCAGAGGTTTTGAAGCCTCATTTGTCCTGTCACTGTTATGCTCAACTGATACTTATACATGTATCTTTAGTAGCTTGGATTCCCTGTAAATGTAAAATTTTAAAGTGAAAGTAGATTGAAAAATAGTGTCTGTTATTTTTAAACAAACTTTGAATACTGGAGAAGAGAAAGAAATAAAAATTTGATGCTGTGTTTACACAACCTTCCTTTTGGTCATGCATTATAATTTTTCTAGGTAAGGATTAGGCAAACATTCAGCCCGATAATACTCTCACAGTGTGCAATGTGCAGTTTATGTTCTTCTCTTTTTTTTTGTTTAACCAAGTGTATTGAAGTTCTCTGCTGATTCTGCTAATTCATGCTGTGTGACCATTAGCTGTAGGTACAAAAGCAGCGAGGATGTGCTGGTCAACAAATCAGCATGAAATCCCTGAAATTCCTGAAATTAAGCAATGAGAGGATGGCGCAGTTCAACAAACACCACAGATCTTAAAATTAAACAGCGTTTGAAGATGAGGTGTGCAAATGTTTAATCATTCATCTGAAGCAACATTCAGTATAAATATAATTCATCATTTTTTTTTCCAAAAAAGACTGGACAGTATATAGACCAAATTAAAATCAGAAATGAAACCATTAACCCTACGTAGTATGGACACACCACAGGAACAAGTTAAAGGGAAAATCCTTGATATCCCTCATATGTAAACACATTGTCAAAAAATATTTTTTAATTTCAAATATTTCTACTTGCACATAATCAGCTCAAATTTAAATAACAAAATCTACACAACAATATATTGTATTTCATTGTGTATAACTTGAGTTTAAGAATTTTAATATATTAATAATATAATATTAAGGTATCTTTAAGGTAAATCTTCTAAAAAAATGAAGGTTACTATTTTAAAACATTAAATTCAGTCAAATGTTCAAGTGGCACAGTATATATTTTCTAGTCTGTTCTAAGCCTTTCACCTTAAGGTACTCAGTACGCAATAAAACACTTTTTATTTTCATCCTGAGTCAATGATGGTGCGAGTGAATGGATTTTTATCCCTCCCTAATAGCCCACAATGCTGGGAGTTATAATCTCACAGGAGAAGGCAAGAAAGTCAGCTGTCACCATAACGACACTCTGCCATCCGCAAGCATCTGCCTTACAGCTTTATTAAAGGCCGCTGTATTTTCGGTATGCATCACTCGAGTAAAAGCTTCTGGAACACGTCTCTTTGATGCCCAGTGGACCTTTGATTTTGCTAAGTGAGAAAGGTGAAGTCAAATCAGCTGAGGCTTATGGACAACTGCGGCAGATGGAAAGTAACCTGCAGCCAGACCAAGTGGCCAGACCTGTGCGTAAGCTTTACCTGATTTATTTTGCTGATTGTTTTGTCTTTCACAAGAAAGGTACGTGGCAGAAATATCAGTGACTTCCAAACATGTAGTGAACTTCTTGGCAACGATAAAAACTAGAATTGTTTTGTTATATCATTATTTAGTTACACGTCGTCCAGGGTGTATTCGAACCTTGTGCCCTAGGCTGGCTGGGACAGGCTTGGTACCCTGCAAACCTGTCTAGGATAAGCAGATAAAAGATGGCTTGATGGATGTATGGATAGATGTGATTGAGGGGCATTATTGTACATAAAACATATGTGTAAAATGACATGAAAGGCTTGATGAGATGTGAGGATGGCCAATGTAGGGTGGGGACCCGTAGACTTCAGACCTGCCTGGTTGGCAGAGGATGTTCCATGGTTTTCATGGGCATCTCCTCTGATGTCACATCCATCATGTTGGTGTAGGCATACGGCTCCTCCTCCTCATGCTGGTGGCTGGCAAAATTGACAAACACCTGCAAATATGAAAAGCAATGAGTTTGTACAAATGGGATGACTAGAACTACTCAAGGAAATTTCTGATTACCATTTCTCAAAACACTCCTATACACAAGCATGCCATTCAAATGCTGTACACACAATATAGTAAAACACAGAAAGTATCCACACAGTTTAAATAATGACAAAATTATGCAAAAAAAAAAAATCAGCACTTCCTTAAATGCTTATCAGAATCAGAATCAGAATATCTTTATTGTCATTGTAACGAGTACAATGAAATTAAGTGCAGTCCCTGTGTCAGA
>JAACJT020000013.1:9287487-9302588 GCA_009936485.2 Gymnarchus niloticus | reverse complement strand
GAATTGTAGTGTAAAATGAGGTAGGTAAAATGAGGTAGGTAGACCACAGTCCATCTGCATGAAACATATTGCACGAATATTATAGTCTTGGCACTTTAACATATTAGATGATACGTTATATCAAATTTAGATTAAATATGTTTTACAAAACTATGAGTGTGCGGGAACAAGAAACACAATGAACACTAAGCAATTGTGAGCAGAATAACAAATCTATACATATGTTTAGACTTTCAAAATAGGCACTACATTGAAAATAATAAAAAGAGATGAGTATTGAATAGTAACATAATAGTAATAATAGAATCACATTTTCTGAGATCAGCATTATGAAGTATCACCATAAAATGTCTTCCTGCCTTCCATTCCCTCCAACCTAACTACCACCCTCATTCAAACTGCAGTGGAGAGAGAAAAAAACCCAAAACACAACATTTATACCTGTAGCCGAGTATCAAAGGTAAGGGATTCACTTTTTCTACTTTTGACTTCAGCCATGATATTTAATACCAGAAGAAAGAAACTGCTTTAGCAATTTATAGACACAACGCGCCACAAGGAGATTCTGCCACAGTGCTAATTTGCAACAAAAAGAGATGTGGCTCAGATATGTAGACAGACTGTTAGGTGCAAGAGGCTTTCGCAGTGAGAGAGTACGGTTTTCAGATCCATTTTTCATGACATGGCGGAGACGCGTGAAAGATGCAAAGAAGCTGCTTGCTGGACCAGGTAGACATGGTTCACAGTCCTAAATGAAACTTCTCTGTCTTCATTCAATGCATCAGCATTGAAACAATTTGAAATACTACACATCTATTGTGTCTTTGAATATGTGAGCCACAGCTCCTTGAGTAATGCCGATGGACCTATTCTTTAATTAAAATCCAGTGGGGAATACCTTTCAAACAAGAATATGCACTTAGAATGAAAATCTGGATGTGGCAAAGCATCTGTGATGTTTCTGAGTGACAGAAATCACTTTGTGTCATTTTGTGCTTTCAGATCATAGCCCATCATGAGAAAGTTCAGCTGTTCAAACCATTTTTTTCAAACATCAAACACAAGTTTATAGTGTATTGTAACATTTTTGTTGAATTTTCAAGAACTTTTTAAGAAACAAATCATAAATCAGTGTTGGGGTGCTGTTGCTTTGCAAGATCCTCCTAATCTTTTCTTTACTTGAAGTGTAAATGAAGCCTGCACTCTTTGGAAGATTCTCATCTGTGAGATTCTCTCTAAATGTGTTTTTGTGAGTTAAACAAATGAAAGAGTTCAGTCTAATATTATCAGGGTGAAGTAGGATCTGACATGAAATAAAGTGGGACCCGGTGCTAAACCCTGTGGGACCCCAGATGAAGTCAATAATGGAAAACAAGACCTGGACGACTGATAAGAGAATAGCAATCAGGCTGGGTTATAATAATGCTCAGCTCGAGATGTACAGTACTGCAGCATACAGGTACACAGCATGACCTGCAATTACATCAGGATCTACTGCAAAATTTCACATTCCTTTTTTAGTTAAAGATATCACATTCCAGCCACTGTTTTTTTTTTTTTTTTACAATACAAAATTAATCTGTTCTCATCCTGCAATGTGAAAACCAAGCACAAAAAAGACAATAAATGTGACATACATGAATAGTCTTGTATGTAACAGCGCACAACCCATAGGAGAATAACATGGCTTTATTTAAAGCTATGTGCAACCCTTTTTATTCAAAGACTGCTTGTCCTTACATCTCTATACATGCCCCTTCACTTTTTGTAGCCTACTTCATAGCTGCACTTTCAGACATCAAAATCATTAGAGGTGTTATCAGTTTCCATGCCACCGAGAACCCAGCCATTGACAATATCCAATTCTTTTCAGACAGCTGTCCCAGGTTCGGTCGACAAAGATAACAAAAGCAGGCTGAAATGAGAGAGGCAATGGGCTCAGGAACGCAATGACAGAGCCTCGAGATGAGCGTCGATTCTTTGAATTCTGACGAGGTGGATCAATGGAGAGTGGAGCACAGACATGCACTGAGGTCTCCAACCTGGAGAGCCAGCCATGTTTAATAAATGGAATGCTGAACAGCTAGAATCAAAATGCTGAGGTAAGAGTGAGATGAAATTAGAGTGCAAAGCTGGCAGAAAGTAACTTTGACCTTACTGTGTATGCTTCTCTGAGATAGACCTCTGGAAAAAGGAGTGAGGGTATTGACTGAAAGGTACAAATAATGTGAACGAAAGAACCCAGATGACAGTGACGGAGTGAACAATACATTCGTTGTGGCCCTACATGACTGATCTTGAAAAATGCCTGCCACTTTGCCATTTTTCACTTTCCAGAGGTTTGGCAAAAAAAAAAAAAAAAATGAAAAGAACTTAATTGATGCATAAAATTTCAGTACCTCAAAATACAGTATTAGACCTCTGTCCATTATGTTTCAATTAAAAATATAATATTGGCTACAGACCCATTTTACATTTAGTTATTAAAGTGACATTTTAATTTAAAGCAGGTTACAGTTTCAACCAGCTGGACATTTAAATGGAGCAATTCAGATTAAGTACCTTATTCAAGGGTACTCCAGCAAAGCCACCTTCTGGGACTTGAACCAGCAACCTTCAGGTTAGAAGTCCATGTCCTTAATGGCTATGCCAGCTGACAAATTATCTAAAATATCACGTTTTCTTTTGTAATGAACTTCAGGGAGATTGAATTAACTTTGGTTGAAAGAAATCCATTTCTTTTTTGCCCTTCCACCTGCTGCAACCAGGAGTCATTCAAAGTAAAACTTTATAGCCCTTTATGCAATACAGAAGCACCCCCCCCCCAGAACACAAGATGAAGGTGGTGGGGGTTGAGAAACTCGTCAGGAACATTGTTAGCATTAATGTTACTGCTATTCCAGGGTGTCACTTTTGACGATGTAGCATATCAGTTTCTGCACACTGAGGGACAGATGAGCCCACCTTGAATGGACCAGGAGAGAATTACATTTGATCAAAATCCTGTCTATAACTCTGTCACCTTGGAATGATGGCATTCACTGCAACAAATGCATTGAAACGGTTTTGTGAGATGATCCAGACCCTTGCTATATTCCCCAAGGATGGCAATGTTGTAAAGGACACACTTTGCAACAGCAGGGATTATACATTCACTATGGGATAAATGACAGACTTCAGCTCCATAACCTGCCCCGTTTGATGAATGTCTACCTGCCCTTTCAAGAAAAAGAAAAAAAAAAAACCGAACATTTCCACTAATCAGATGAACTGGATTTGGGAAATAAGAAACAAAAATTGTGCTTATGTTATTTGCTAGCCATGGAATGCTTGTATTTGCCAGCAGTCTTTCTCATTTTCTGTTTACCTTCACTCTGCATTAAAAACGTTTTTGCGACATCATTCCTTCCCCTACTGCCATGCTTAATGCCTGCATCCTCGCCAAAGTGCCCTGGAAGCTCCGGGAAAAGGCTCGGTGGAAAAATATCCTAACTATAAATAACCGACCGATTTATTTCAGCACCGACGTGCTCGCAGAGTATAGAAGCTCCTTCACCTCCCACGCCTCCTTCAGCCAACGCTGTCCACAGATCTCCTTCCAGAGAATGGTTAAGACTAGGCAGTGGCTCTGCTCCTTAGTGTGTTTCTGTGCTACATACAGCAGATCACACGCTGCGTCTCTGGCAATAGGAATGCAAGCTAATCCATAACTATTTCTCTGCCCATTGTTTTCTCCGAATTCTGCATCTTTTTCTATTAAATTCCTTGCATTTCATTGATTCAGTTCCAATGTGGATGTTACTAATGCCCTTTAGTACATTTTTTTCTGTAACTTTAAATAATATTTAGCTAGTAGTTATTAAGTTGACAGAAGTGCATTATATTATAAAAGCAATACCCATTTCTTGGATGAACAAAAAAATGCATTTACAACTGGAGAAACATCTCACTAATTCACCATCTTAAAGAAAAATGTGCTTTATTAAATGCTATTATAAATATTTCTATTGCTTGATATCCTCTGGATCTCATACTATATTGTTAAGATAAAATCCCTTCGCATGAAATAATATTTTAATACTTCATGCCTACCGTTGTGAACTGTGGTTAAGCTCCATTACACCTTTAGTGGAAAAGACTACCTTTAGTTGTTCTATTTAGATTAACCTGTTTGCTGGGGAATGGAGTGTTTGCCTGCCGAGGGAACTGACCTTTCCTGTTATGCATTGATTTGAAAAAGCAGCTCGTGTGGCTGCATTACCGTCTGCAGAGACTGAGCTGGTGACCTCCCTCACTCCCTCATAGATGCATTGATCACCTCACCAGAGTATCGCTTTTGGGAGTGATGGACTTGGAAAGGAACGAAGCTGGAACCTCGGGCAATTACGCGTACATAACACTGGGCTACACTGATCATGCTGTTAGAGTGTTGGCGCTGTATGAGCACCACTGGGAGAATCGATGTGTTGGTGTTTGATGGTCAAGAGGGGTGTTAGTAGCTATGTCCGTAAAATGTGGGTGGGGAAGTGAGATACCTGGTCCAGTGTGGTCTGGGACACGGAGTAGTCCTCAATTCCCAGATGCTCTCGGTGGTTGGTGAACTGGCTAAAGATGGTAACCAGGGCAGCCTCTGTTCGTGGTAGCTGGTACTGCAGTGTGTTGTGGTGCTTCTCCTTCAGCATGCTTCCTGGGAAGGTGTTCTTCACAAACTCCTCCACAGGGGCCAATGCTGGTGGTGTTCCACCAACTCGGATGATGACTGTGTACCCATCGCCAAACCTGCAGATGCAAAAAGCAGGTGGACTAGCTAAACACCTTTAAATTCTTTATTCGTCATCAAAGAGCAATACACAACATTTTAGATAATGATATAGCTTTTAATGAAGATTTTTATGACTGTACAAGGATTTTATGTTTTAGCTGGTGGCTCCAGGAATTTCCTATAAATAAAATACCACTTTAGAGAGTCCAGCAGTCTCATTAGACACCACCTGCAGATTGTGTTGGTACCACCCACAGTATAATTTAGACAGATGATAATCTTGTTGACGTTTAATGGCTGAGAGTTTCTCTGCTGCTTTCTAACACTTGTCCCATAGTTATGAAAATGCGGCAGGCCTATCACCTGCGTAGTGTGGCTGTTGTAATTGTAAGCTGTTTGTTTCTGTCTCCAGCCAGGACGTACTAACAGGGAACGTAGCTGCGAGCTATTCAACGTAGATTCTCTAAAAGTGGGATGGGGGTCCTCAAGTATTTCACCTTGCCCCCCCCCAACCTCAAAAAGTGGTTAAATACCCGTACTCTCAATCCCGGATTTATGTCTGTCCATTAGCGGCAAACACTTAAAAGAATCGTTCCAACCGCATTCCAAATTAGCGGGAAGTTCTCAATCACCGACTGATATGATAAGTCACTTCAGTCGTTGGCCTGAGCTGGCTCTCTCAAAGCCTGCTACAGCTGCGGTCACAGACAGAGATGCAGATTATCACCACGCACGACATGATTAAGAACCATTTTACACTGACAGGAGATTGAGGCTATGACCCTCATTATCATCCAGAGCTGCTAATCATTTCCTACGTGAGCTACAAAAATAAATAAATAAAGAAATAAAAGACATCAACAGCACTGGCAGCAGTAAAACATTATTGAAATAATCTTTAAACCAACCATTGGCAACCAAGCCAAATGGTTTAGTAGGAAAATGGTTTTCCAAATTGACCGATTTAGAACACAAATCAAATAAAATATTAGAATTGTCGGCAGAGCTACATAATATGATATCCACTAATATTATTTAATATTATTATGTTAATAATGCTGCTTGGAAAAAAAAAAAAAACAGCACCCGTATTCATTGAGGTACAGATTAATGAACTTTAAATTGGTACCCATGCATGGGTATGACAAAATATTTCCAATTGGAGGTACTGCTGTTTCACAGATAAAGTTCTATAGCTCACTTCACCACAGAGATACTATGCAGATCTGTGAGAATCATCTCTTACTCCTAAGTCTTCCACCTCAAAATGCCTACATCCTTAACATGAGACTCCCACTAATGTCACACGCAAAAAAGACACAAACTGTCTTATCATCAGTTTTCTTAGCCATGCTGGGACTCATTGCTTTGTGTTAAAGAATTTCCTGCATGTTATATCTCTGCTTGTGGGAATTTTCCATTGGACTAGGGCCGAGAGGACAATAAACAATTCTGTACTTGTGCATTCTGACGAGGCATGGCTTCTACAGTGAGAGTGAGGCGATATCTCCTAGGCATTCTATCATGCTTTATCCAAGACTGCCTGGAGGTCCCCTATGAGGTCACAAGTTTCATAAGGGAAAAAAAGGAATTATCATTTACTGATGTCCTACCATGTTCATATCAGTCCTACCAGATGTTATTTTATATGGCTCTAATATTACTAATATGATAACTCAACAGTCTGCACTCAAATGCATTGTGCGAGTTGCTCTCAATATGGTAGTTTCATTACCCATCTGGTACACTAAGGCTAGATATGTTTGTTCATATTTATTCAGTGGTAGAAAACCACTGTAATAGAAAATTGTGCAGTGCTTTCTGACCTAGAACAGTCATTTCCAAGCATAGAAAATGCCATCATCCTAATTACTAGTTGGTTAGCTTTCATCCTATATTAATTGGATGCTTGAGTTGTACCATTGTTCTCAGTTTGCAGACCGATTTGACACAGCGTGAAGAGCTCACATGCATACAGTAAGTGGCCACTGTATTAGGTACACCACCTCGTTAACATTCCACAAACTGTGATTCATAGGATTGCAGCTAAACACACACAGCAAGCAACCAAGGTCAAGCAATTCAGTTGTGTGGCTAAGAAACATTAAACATGTGTTATCCAACAGAATTTGAACGAGGTGTTTTTGTTGGTGTCAGAGATGGTGGTTTCAACATCTCAGAAACAGCCACTGTCCTGGGATTTCCATGCGCTACAGTGTTGAAAGCTTACACGGAATGGTTTATTAACAAAAGCCATCCAGGGCGGTTTAGTGGCTGAAAATGCCTTGATAATGAGCGAGGTCAAAGGAGAATGACCGGACTCATTAAAACTAACGGGAAGGCCTCGAGTGTAAAAAAATAACAGTTCAGTACAACAGTGGTGTGCAGGAAGGCATTTCTGAATGAACTCGTCTGCTCTTGAAGTGCTTCTGGAGACAAAAATGTGCGATACCTCCTACTATGTAGGTGAATCTAATAAAGTGGCCTCTGAGTGTATTCAGCTGTGCAACCGACTCCAATTTCTATATCAAGTTTTTCAAAGGCGTAGGTGGCGTGGACAACGGCAATGAAGTATGGTGACACTCACTCTTAAATGGGTATTTATTAGGCACAAATCACCAGCCAGCACCGAGGAACGGCATAGCTAAAGCTGCAGTGGACGTGAGGAATCATCACTGCAGTATGTCACTCAGCAAAAAATGAAGGAGGAATCGAGTGAAATTCAATGCAAGAGCATCTGAGTGAGTTGGCGGGCAACATGTGTACAATCAGACACCCTTTCAGCCAAAAAACTGTGCCAGGCATCAGCTAGGACCTGCTCAGGTACTATTTCTTTACACTTTGAATTGCAGATATCACATAGGGGACGATTCCTGATTAGGCTCAGATAGGGTATGGAAGAATGATACATTCCCCAAGAGGGGGCTTGACAAGTAGAAGATGTTCCCTGACTGGACCTGTATAACTTATAACACATATGAGATATTTTTTGAAAAGGCACCTTTGACTTGAACAAGAACGTCCCACTCGTGAACATGCAAGTCTGAGACTCTTTCCTAGGGACCATAAGCTACACATGTGGTTCACGGGACACATGCTGGTTACACATAAGGTCACATAGAAGCACCTTCCCATCTGAAGGTAAATTATTCCTGAGTAGGAATACTAATGCTTTGTTTATGCTTCATTTTTCTGTGTTCCATCATGGTCCTTGCATTTTCGAGCGTATAGACCTTTGTGCCCATCCTAAATTTGACAGGATACCCATATGTTCATGGTTGGCGGCGATGATACTACACCAGACCAGCAGAGGACACATGATGCCTATGCAGTCTGAATGAAGCTTAAGTAGAAGTGGAATCATTTAACAACACCCACACAATGGCAACCAAGAGTGACCGGCTTTTACTTCTGTTCAGTCTTTTTGAGAGATGACTTGTAAATATGAGGGTGCCTCTACACATCCTCACACAGCTGCTCATGATGAATACTCTCTTCCTCTACTCCTTCTTCATCAACATCTGTTTTTTAAATTTGAGAATCAGAATCAGAATATCTTTATTGTCATTGTAACGAGTACAACAAAATTAAGTGCAGTCCCTGTGTCAGAGAGATTTATACAGGAAAATAAATAAGGGGAAATATATAAATAAGGAAATATAAAATATGGGAGGTAGCATAAGTACACAAAATACCAAAATATGAATTGTAGTAGTGTCCATCTACAGGAAATTACCAGCAGTGCACTTATCTATTCTTTGCTCATGCACATCTGAGATGCACTGACACTCAAAAAGTCTTTTGGACACAAAATCTGGGCTGGACATGCACAATTAGCCAGACGCCCCTGATGATGAGATTCACGCGCACCGTGTCTGTGTCTGTGACGGAGCATGGAAAGGGGAAGTGCGAACTAGGTTTAAGGTGGAAGGGGCCATCAGGTGTGGCTCATTCCAGGGTCACACCCTCTCCTAGTCAGGTCGGTGCCTCTCTGATCAGTTCGAAAAGCTTCTGGCTCAAATGTGAGTTTGGGGTGGATCAGATAATTGGCTCCCCAGTTTGCAACACCTAACCTGCTGCTTCCTGTCCACAACCCGAGTGTCGAAGGAGATGCCTTTAAAATTCAAATGTAGTATTCATGGTGTTCGTGCAGCGGCTGAAAGGTACAGTCTCTTCATTTGAAGTGCTTCTCCTATCTGTATTCTCATCTTTTTAGGTGATCCTCCGGAGGCTCAGACAAAAAATGCACGCTGCTTCACAGTGGAGGGGTTAGAAAAAATACATACTGCAAATCGCAGTTTATACCCGGTTTGTGCAAGTGGAGCATGTGATTCATTAAAGTTTTCTAAGCACAATGGTGGCATGGTCCAGAGGCAGGCTGCTACCATGCAGCATAGCCCACACTGCATCACCTTAATGCATTAAGGTGTTTAACAGCTTTCATTCTTCTCTTAAATGCTGTTGTCAGGCAAGGGCCGTCTTTGTGTAAAGCTTCATATCTCAGGACCCACTGAATGGCATCACTCAGCAGAAATCTGACAGACTTATAGGTTTGTTCCCATTTTTATAGACCACCCGCTTAATTTTGGTTTAGCCGATGCCCCACTGCAAGCTGCTGTAGCCCTGGGTTGTAAAAAAACAATTTATTCAGACTTGCTTTGTCGAGTTCCATAAATAAATTGAATTCATTGATTCAAAAGGCACCCCCTTTAAGTGAGCGAAACGGACCCCAGACTTAATCACGGAGAACCACTGTCCCTTTTTACTGCCCTGTGAGGTGAGTCAGGTGAAAAATGATCGTGTACATGAAACTGTGGGCTGATGCAAATGAACACAGATGTTCGCTCACGGTGGAGTGTTCGAGTATGCATGCATTTCCGCACGAGTGTGTAGCTTCAGCAGTTAACCACTGCCCACAGTTTCTCCCGGTTTCTGCTCTTTCTCATAAGTTTTGGCAGAATCAGAACACATGAAGCCCCCTGTCGATAGTGGCTGAGACTGACAGCTTCCATCACCCGGTAGAAAAGGTAGACATCTCTACGTGGAGCCTCAACTTCTACAACACCTGGGTAACATGCCACCTGCTCTCCGCACACACAACGGTGCCTCTAAGCCTGCTTTCTGACTGCAAGGCATTGACTGGCGGTGAGGATGGCTAACAACTTTCCAGCTGACATCAGGGTGATTTGCATAATTGAGGATCTAAATTAAACCCTTGTTTCTCTGTAAATATGGACACACTGGATTTATGTAATTCGAGGCACCAAATTACAAAGTCCCAGCCGTCTGTTGTCCATCTCTGTGTGTCTGCATCATTGTGTGGGTATAATTTCATCCTTAATTTCATTTGAATTACTTAATAGGTCCACAGATAATAAATCATTTCATTTTGATCATAGCCATGCCATAAATGCTAAATTAGAAGTTATTCTTTCACCGCAACACAGAAAGCATCTTCAAACAGATGGACAAAAATTCATATTACAGCATGGAATTTTGAGAGGTTTGCATTTACTGTTCAACCAATCTGATGTACAAATAGTTAATATCCACACCTCCTAAGCATGTGCAGTGATGTCAATCTAATATTCATGAAGCCTGGCCTTCTCAAAGGCAAAATGTAATCAATGCTAGGAAAAAGGCAATTAATGCAACAGCTGCGGGGGTCCAGTTAATACTTAGATTTAATGGCCAGGGAAAGATATGGCCCAGATGTAAAACATTCTTCATGAGCGCCTCCCCCTGCTGTCACGTTTCACAGCCTGCCTGTTTTTGTCTCGTGAGGACCGCCGGTGCGAGGGGTAATTTCTCAGACCTTAGGTGTGTGAGGGGTTCCCTGCCCATTTAAATCCTATGGCTTTCAAGGAAGTCGTGCTCTGAGAAGATCACATAATATTGCTTTTATAATGTCAGCTTTCGAAGAATAGACAGTCAACAGTGGAGACTTAAGAACATACGGCTATAAGGTTATATGTGAATGTCATATGAATATTAAGGGGCATTTTTTTAAAAGTGAGATTTAAGGTCATCCAAAATTTATAGTTGAAAAACCAACTAAATTCAAAAGTTATCATTTACAAACTCCGTCAGGACTGTAGAATATTTGGAGAGATGTGAAGCGTAAAGCATTGCTACATATTCCAGAAAGAAGGGCAGAAGCATTAAGGCAAACACAATAACACTGGTTATTGGTGGAGAAAAATAGAAAACGTTCATATTTATGAAGTGCTATTATAAATGATATGTCCTCTAGCTCTAGAATAAGGACTGCGATTGAAGTGTACAGCCAAAATACGTAATCCCTGATTAAATTCACTGATGGAAAACACACATTTAATGCTGCTTTTTCTATAAATTATGCAATAATACCTATAATGGATAAAATGGTACATTTGTCAGGTGCCACAGCGGCCTCAGGCCTCCAGGGTTGGAATCAGATTTGGATCTCTGGATCTCTGGATCTATGCGTGTGGACGCTGCCTGTTCTTTCTGTTTTTGCGAGGGTTGAATGAACTGCTGTTTTACTGCTTGCCTTACGATGGACTGAGATTCCATCCAAAGTGTCCTGTACATTGGACCCTGTGCTGCAGGCTCACTGTGACCTCGTCCTAGATGAGTGGGTATGGGTTCAAATCCCTGGGAGGTTTTTTCAGTCCTCATGATAAAATCATTTCACTTGAGCTGATCAAGTCAATATCCATGATTTAAAAAAAGAAAAATGTAACTTTCATAGGGACAATGTCTTAAAACCAATGAAAGAAAACATAAATAACAACTCGTGGGCTACATGTATGGACTGACGTACCTCCCGCACCTCCAGCCAGCTGTACTGTACTTCAGTGCCTGCTGATTCTTGAAACTTGCATTTGATATTTTTCCTGTAACTTTCGCTGTACCCAGCTGGATGGTCCACCTACCACATCACACAAAAGGCTGAAGGACAACTACTTTGTCACTTAGCTCTGTGGTGAAAATGTGACTCTCCATGTGAAAAGTTTTGCATCGTGGCCTTAATTCCTTGGTGCCATTGCGTCCGACTCCTTTATTGCGCGCCTGCTGAAACAGCTGTTTGACAGGCTGCCTGACATCACCCAGGGCTAAAGGGGGACTCTCAAGCTGATTAGGGCAGCAAGCCAGATGCTCCTCTGAAGTCCCATCACTGCCCTATGGGCTTCCACGCAACCAGCCGTTCTACACAATTTCGAGAAACTGAAGCAAGCCACTGAAAGGCTACTGTCTTCTTAACACAGTTTTCTGATAAACCGACAGCAGGACATGAAGTGTTATGGAAAGATCTTAGTGAATCATTGGATTTCCATCTGGGAACCTTTCACCTGTCCCAGTGCTTTGGTGTGCTGGTTTAATTTTAATCTGAACTGGCCTGATTTAACACTGGAATAACAGTGGACTGCCCTGCAATGGGTTAGCACCCCATCCAGGGTGTCCCCCGCCTTGTGCCCTAAGGCTGCCTGGGATAGGCTCCAGGCCCCCCATGACCTTGAATAGGATAAAGTGGTTCAGAAAATGGATGGATGGACAACAACTGTACAGGCTGTTTTCAGAAGTACCAATTGGCCTGCCTAGGGGTTATTCATAAATAACAAGGGCATCACATGCAAGATGTAAGATAAGACATTGGTAATATTTCCTGTCAAGATTTAATTATTTTTTTATATTTTAGAACAAACGAGAACAGTGATTATAAATCCTCATAAATAACAATGCCCATCATTCAGTTGAATTGTCAAAGGTGGTTATTCAGTACGCTGCTCAACAAGCAATTTAAATACAGGCCTTCTTCATTGTGCCTTCAATTAATTGTTTCTGTAGAGCATGATAAATGGCTTTGGAAGCTACCAGCGCTGGTCCTCAGAGTGTTACGTGAACCTGGGCAGCACAGTAATTACTGCAGAATACAGACAGGAGATGTACTGCAAGACTGAACATAATTGTCTCACTATTGCATACATTTTCTTGAGGTTGTCACTGCTCACACCATATTCCGTAAAGGCATCTGCTGGCGACCAGCTCTGGAAGAAGCATGCCAGAAGTGGGGAAAAAAAAAAGCAGATTTTTGGGATTGGAAGGGAGGCCATTGGGAAGCTTTGATAAAAGTCAGTTATCTTTGGTAGCTGTGTAAAAAATCTTTGTGATCCTTCCCTGTTATTGGATGAAAAATGATTCCACTGTCAGCCGTTGCTAAGGCAGAAGCCAAGCCTGAGCACTAGAATGACACATTTACATTGAGAATAAATAAATCTCAGTGGAGATTCACCTTCATACTCTATGACGGTTTGAAAACCTTTAATAAGTCATGCTAGAAGTATTTAACAGTTCAGGCCCGTCTATAGAACATAAAAATTACATTTATGGCCTTTTTTTTCTAAATGACTTTCTTACACAGTGATAAACATGTTTAAATTTATATTCTAAGCTAGTATTTTCACATGACATGCTAGCTTCAAGTGAGTATATAGTGAAAACCAAGCAGCAGGTAAAATGAGCAAGACTGAGTGGTCCCCTGTGTATATTTCATAACAATTATTATATATTTATGCATTTTTTTCTTGGCAAAAGTCAGATGCTTATTGCATGTGTTTTAAAAGAAACAGAACAAAAAAAGAAAATGATCTGAATCCAAGAGTTTTTCACGTGGTCTGGCAAAGTCCCACCTTGATTTAATTCTTATTCACATGTATAACCTTCCTGTTTTGTTGCACTATGTCCCCTAAAAAGCTGCTATTGCAGGAAATAAAAAAACGGTGTCCTTCAGTTGCAGCCTTTTCAATAGCCAATTTGGTATCTGGAAAGCTATCATTACGTTTGTAAAAAATTTAGACTAAGTAACCATTAGAGTGCATGATTTGGGATATTTTGGTTTAGCTGACCTCCAAAATAGGTTAGAAAAAGAAAAAAAAAAAAGAGAAATTGTAGATACTGTTGATGGCTTTCAATTTATCAGTCAAATTATGTGAAAATCATTGCCTACAAAGTTCCAGCAGTTAACTTGTTTTTTACCTTTTTACTTCAAATTATAATTACATAGCGTTACTGCCACCAGCACCACTTTCCCAATAATTATCTGCCAATAATTCAGCTTTTATTAATTAATGAACATTATCTGAGCTGTTCAAGTAAAGTGTACAGGGATGGAAAACAGAGAAACTTGTGACCAATTTCTCAGTTTCCATGGCAAATAGCTGGCTGGCACATCCAGAGCGGCCAATAAGCAGCCTGTTGACAAATCAACAAACCAAGAAATGAGGTGAAAAAACACTCTGTAATGCTGGTCCAAAAAAATCGATGTTCCTTCAAATAGCAATACAAATTGCACAGCATTTTGGAGATGGGGCATGTTCATGTGTTGTATGTAAATCAAAAGTTAGGACTGGGCACAATAAGCAATGGTAATTGTGATTTTTGCCAACATAAAGGTAGAAGTCAAAATAAAACACTCACCAAAAGATGGCCTTGGACCATTTAGATCAGCTTCAAGGTTCCTTAGCATATATTGTCTGGAATTCTACCTGTGGCTTACAACACCATGTTTCCACACAAAATCGTAGACCTGGGGGTTTTATTCATGATGACAGGAAATCCACCCATCCATCTTCTAACCACTTATTTTGGTCTGGGTCACCTGGAGCCTATCCCAGGCAGCACAGGGCAGGAGGCTGGGGTGGGATGCCAGTCCACCACATGGTGCGTATACTCTACCAGCTACTTAGAGACACAAACTGGCATGACAGCATGCCTTTGGACTGCAAAACCTGCAAGGCACAGGAAGGTCATGTAAACTCCACACACACCTAGCAGAAGCGGTATTCGAACCCCCAACTTTGGAGCTGTGAGGCAGTAGTACTTCCCCACCGCGTCACCCTGATGACAGAAAGCTTCAGAGACTGCCATCCTTCAATTGCGTTGTGATCTGCAACCTAACCAGGGTACCCCTCTCTACAGATTTCTCCCTGGGCTGTGCTTGATGAACATACCTGCCCATGGTGACATGTCTTCCTACATTCACACTTGCATCTAATCCTCCTGGAAACACCGACGATCCTGCCAAAAGCTCCCCAACAGTCACTTGGAACTCAACTACAATGAAAACACATAGTACTATCTACTAACCATGTTTGAAATGGTGTTTCATAGTTACCAACAAACTATGTATGCCTACAAGATTCAATTTACTAGCCCCCCCCCCCCCAAAAAAAAAAAAAAGAGAAAAAAAAAAGAGAAAAAACACAAAAAAAAAAAAAAATTGGTTTTTTTTTTTTTTTTTTTTTTTTTTTAAAAATTTTGGTAAAAAAAAAAAAAAATAAAAAAATAAAAAAAAAAA